>APFE030519732.1:0-136927 GCA_000404065.3 Pinus taeda
AGGATATGCAAAGCAAAAAGCCAAGGAAAAGAAAAGGCATTCAAAGGGTTTGCAAGTCCAAGTGCACCCTCCAAGAAGGAACAAAAAATGCTAGGAGAACTAGTCGGGTAGGTAGATGGGGTTGCAGAAATGGTGTCTCTTTCAAAATCAAAGTTGCTGAAACATCTACAGGAAGAGCAACACACTAGAGCATGTCTAATTCCCTTGTTTTCATTTGTATTTCACTCATTACTAACACCCTTTCCCCAAGTTGCACAAAGCATAGAAATTCAAATGTTTTACATTCTTATGGCTTTAAGAAGTCACATTTCTTGTGTAAAAATCTTTTCATTTTGATCTACTCCTTATTTCAAGTTGTTTTTCAAAGAAAACTTGGTTGATCTAGCCCTTACTCATATGTTCCCTCCATGCTAACAACTAACTCTACTACCTAGCCCCTTATACCCCTCTATCCCTATTATTATAAACACCATGGTGTATAAACCCCAAAATGCATAAATATCCCCCCCTGGCACTATAGCCATAGTATTCTATCCCTGGGACTTGAATTGACACCTGGTCAAGGTCAAGAACCCATGACTCACCTTTTGCTCCACCTCAGACCAATTTCCTTACCCAAAGTGCCATTTTGCCTTCAAAACCTTAAAAAATCTTTGAAAAACCCAAAGGGGCGGAAAACATTGAAAAATTACCCTTCCCCCGCCTTATCCTAAGGTCGGGGGGGTTATTGGCCCTTTATATATCATAAAACCCATTTTTCACTCATTTCCTATAGTTTCCACCTTTACCCATGATTCGCGCCCGAAACTTTATAAAATCCTTTGAATGGCTTATTTTTCTAATGTTGGCGGATATTAATATTTTTGCCATAAAAACAATTAAAAATTCACCAAAAGGAACAATAGTGCGTGGAGGGTCCCGCCGTCCACGTCTGCAAAAGAAATATTTGTTTATTACCCGCCCAGAAGCAGTATAGGGCGTGCAAGTTGGGCGCCCGAGGACCGTCAGATCGCGCCAGGTCCAGATCTACGGCGGAGATTGACTTCGGGCAATCCCGACGTCCGCACGTTAACCAAAGCCGCTGTTACCATTCGCGCAAGTTGGGCGCCCGACAACCGTCCGATCGCCCGCCTCCGGATCCACGGCCATTATCAATATAGGAAGGCCTTACGTGTCTGACAGATACCTTCCGATATCTGTCAGACGCTTACGTCAGGCCAGCATCAGCACAGGGGCACGCGTCACATTACTATTGCATCGGAGCGATGCCTGACAATCCGTCCGATGTACAGGACCCCTTCCGATATAGCGACACCTGTCCCGTCCACGCTAGAGCCCCGCTGCCGTGCATGTCACTGCCACATCTGCTCACCTCACCTCTCATATCGCGACACCTGTCCGCCACCTCACCGCCCCCGTGGACCTACCGCTGACCGCCACGTCATCCAATGACGTCATGATGACGTCACCCAACCTGGGCCCCATGATGACGTCATGCTGACGTCATCCATAAAGCGCGCCAAAAAGGCCAAAAAGCCATATTTTCGTCAATTTTCGCCATTTTTCATAATTTTCTGAAATTAACTGTTGAAGCTCTCTGCATGCAAATTTACGACGCCGAGCCACCAGCCAGCCTACAACCATTCTCGACGCACCCGACGCACTAAACCAGCTGCATTCTTCAGTCCAGACTTCTGTTTACCAGGTATTTCGGCCTCGTCCTCCTGCGAACTGGTTTTTTATGAATTTGCTGTAAAAACCACCATTAAAAACCATTGGATTCAAAATTTCCACCGGCAAACCAACTACACTCTGCCCAATTTGACCATTCAGAGTTGAAACTTAACGGTGAAAACCTCGGGAAACTGCATTTTCTGCTAAAAACCTACCCTGAGTCGCGCAATCGCGGTCTTCTGCATAACTCCCGAAACTGATAAAGGAGGTCTTCCTGCTACTCAAAACCCTTCCAAAAGGCCCAGCATTGTCATCCCGACAATTCACCAACCCTGTCAAACTTGGTCCCCATCAGAATTCACTGTTTTAAAAGCGGCACTGCATATAAAACATGGAGACCCCTGAAATACTCAATGTCACTCCTCTAAATGCTCCTCAGAGAGAGATGGACTGGAAGGACCTGGCAGATCTGGATTATCAGATCTCAGAAGACTCCAGGCAAGGATGCACCCCTCATCTTCAATTGTTAAATGAGTTCAGGGCCAAACACAGAGATGGAACAGATATCCTGGGCATCTGGGAGTCTGCCCTGCCAACTTTTAAAATGCCTTCATGCAGACAATTTCCTGATCTTATCTATCTTTGTGCTAGTCAATATGAGCCATCACACAGAGCTGTAGTCAATCCTAAGGGTGAGGTTGTATTCTATACCACCCCTCAAGCCATCAGAGATATGGTTCAGTTCAAAACTGACAAGAAAATGGTTCCTTTATCCCTGCTGGACTTAATCAACCAAGGGACCAAAACACTGACAGAGGCAGAGATCCTAAGGTTTAATCAGCTGTTTGTTAGCAAATCAGACACAGTATTTCATCCCCCTATCTTTGATGGATATTTAAATCAACTTGGACTAGACCTAGCCCATATGGTGAGCTCAATTCTAGGATACAAATCAACGGAGTACATAGAGGAAACTGTGCTAGTCATGATGCTAAGGTTTGTCCCTGGGAGGGCCCCCATCTGCTACAACTATGCCACTTATATCTCGGACAAAATTCATGAGCAGTTCCTGCACTTACCTAGAGAGAGGATGTTCAGATATACCTCATATATCTATCATCTTATCCTATATCACCAATATGAGAAATTCTCCTTTGAAATCAGAAGAAATGATGTAGCAGGAAAACCAAGATCGGTTGTTTACTGGAGCTCCATCTTCCATAGAGGCTCAGCCTACACATACTGTGAGTTTATAGACTTATTCATCCATCCAGCCATGTCCCTGCTTTTAACAGAGCCTCCTCCAAGACTCGCTGATGATATGAAGAGGATACTACAACTATCCACTGATTACAGCATAGGGGACTGGTATTTCTACCAGCATCACACAGTGATGAGAATATATGGTTGTGAGCTAAGACCATTCAGGCTGCCTAGGTTTGTGCCTATGAGGCTCTTTGCCCTGGAGTATTTCAGACAGTTTGCCTATGTAGATCTAGTCCATTTTTCAGGAAGGGGCAAGAAAGCACAGCTTAAAGTTAAAAACCAGCTTGGGCATTTGGTTTTAAACAAAAGAGAAGGATGGAAGGAGGCAGAGAGAATGTTAGAAGGCCTAGGCCTAACGCAAAGCTTCCTATGGAAACCATATGACCCCAATGGATTTATATCCAAGAGAAGATTGAAATACAAACTCTCCAGTTATGAGCATCATAACATGATCCTCATAACAAGACATGCCAATCAGCCAAAATGGCAGAAAAACACCTTGATAGAGCCCCTGACCCGAGAAAAGTTAAATGACAGGGCTAGGAGACATTTATTGAAAATGGCTGACTTGGAGTGTCCTTCTCAGGTGCCTTCCCTACCCAGTCCTCAAACAACAGCGCCAACTTCCTCATTTGTAACACCAGAAGGGGCAGCACAAGCTTCAAAGCAAGGGCAAGACAAAGGAAAGGGCAAGGTAATGGAAGAAACAGAGGGAGCAACAACAGCAACAAAATCAGCAAGAAACTGATCAACAGGATCAGGAACAGCAAAAAGGAGAAGGCCAGGCAGCCACCCAAGAGAAAACAACCAGCATGGCGCCTCCTAGACAAGATTCTAGGGTTGACCCTTTAGTCCTCCAAACCCCTCTAAGGGAGGATATCAGCAGGAAAAGGGAGAGGGAGACCCCTCTCACAGAAGGTTCAGAAAAAAGGCAAAGGCTAAATCCATTTGGAGAAGAGGAAATGCAAAGCTTTGAGGCCTCTGCTAGTTCAATGCATCAAGAGCAGGACATGACAGCACTTGGGGAGGTCAGCTCCTCAGGGCAAGATAAAGGCAGAACTGCAAGCATCAAAGACTTCTTCAAGGATGCTAAGAGGAGGAGTGAGCCACTCAAAATCAAGCTATACAATTATCTATTAAACATGGCTCCATCAAATCAACAGAGGCTTATGGCTGCCTATGATGTACAAGAAGCTAAATTGACTTTGAGTCACTTTACTCCCACAGAGCAGTGACCTCAAACAACTGCAGACTACATAAGGACAAACTTAGAAGTCCTTGCAAAAGACATCCACCCTATGGACCAGATCAAGCTTCATAAGCAAACGGGTGAGATGGTCTATGCCACCCTGGCAGACAAGACCTTGGTGAATTATAGGCTGCAGAACAGCTTGAATAACACAGCAGCACAACTTGAGTTGGAGAGGGCATCCTCTCAAGCCAAGGACAACAGAATCAAGGCGCTGGAGGACATTATCGTAGAATTTGGGCATGATCCCAATGATGTTAAGGCCATTCAGGAGGTCCTTAAACTAAGGGATGCAGATGTAGCTGCAATCAAGAAAAAGATGAAGATCCCACCAACCATACATCCGCAAACAGATGAAGTAGCCCAACAAAGAAGAGACAAGGATATCACTGCACTGCTTATGAACTTGTACAAGGAACTGGTGGACACCCAACAAAAACTGCAGGATACAGAGAATACCTTAGAAGCAGCTATGCAGAGGGGAGAACAAGGGAAATCTTCTAAACCACCCACAGAGAAAATAAACCTAGAAGAGACCCCTAAAGAGGACATCCCTCCACAGCAGGCAGCAAAAACAACTCCAGCAGAAACAGCTCCAGCCACAACAGAAGCAGCTACAACAGAGCCAGCCACTACAACACCACCAAAAGAGCAGGCTGAGAGCCTGGATATGCAGAAATTAAGGCAGGAACTTCAAGTGCTGGAAGCTCAAATGACATAGCTAAACAAGGCCAAGGAAAGCTTAGCGAAAATAGAGGAAAAATATGATAAGTCTAAGCAGAACGTGGCTGAGAGGGAGAGGGAAGTAAAAGCCCTAAAAAAGACAATTGCAGAGCTGGAAAAGCAGCTCAATTTTGAGAAGGTGACAGCAGAAGTCAAGCAAGTGATATGGACTACCATTGGACAATCAATCACCAACCAATGGGAGTACATTGAATCTATATATGAGCAGATAGGACTAATTGGCAAGGCAAAGAAAGAACTGTACAGAGCAAGAAATGCTCTAGGAGACATGGCCGACCTTTCCCCCAAGATGATTGAGGTCCTTAACTATAGGACTGGTTCTCAGCTAATAAGAATGGGAATTTCTAATAGAACTGAAACCATTTCCTTAATCAAAAGAACTACAACAATGAGAAACCTAATTCAGACCCTGGATAGGAAGGTCCATGATATGCAGGCAGATATACACAAGTTCCAGAATAGGTTCACGGCCCTGCAGGACAAAGGGCTTCCCAGCTTGGAAGAATCAGGAAAGCTTCTCTCTTATGAGAAGTACATCAAAAGAATAAGCACTTTTTCAGCCATGCAGATTGCTGAGGCTCCTGGATCATCTACAGCAGGCCCATTAACAGGACAAGCTCTTTTTAATAAATTAGATAATTTGTTTTTTATTAAAAATGAGGCAGCACATTTATTTGATAAGCCTCCCGATTTCTATAAATACACAGAAGCAGATGAGACCATAGGGTCAATTTTGAGGCACCAGCTTCCTCCTCCAAATACTTGGCAGGACCTGATACAGCTACTTTTGAACCAAGGCTGAGCAAGCAAAAATTTTTGCAGCAGTACAGTCCACATTGCATCTACAGGTGAACAAAGCCATGTCAGCAAGCATAAAAACGCTGAGCCAACTCAGCACAGGTACTCGGCATCAACAGCAGCATCAGCAGGTACAGGTGGCAGGGCCAAGAAAGATATAGAAAATCAGAAGTAACAAAGCACTTCAATGCTTCATTTATGAAAAAGCCACGCAGTTAACTCCGCAGTACTCAAAGGTCAAAAGGTTATTTTAACAGGAGTTAATAGCTTTTAAGGAACATTTACACTTGTAATAACTTCTCATCTACTTTCTCTGTACAAGTGTAAGAGATATTTTCCTCTCAGATGACTTCATTCCTGAGATATTTTTGTATGTAAACTCTATATATTGACCCTCGCGTTTTTTTAGAAGGGTTGGACTCCGGATGTAAGAAATTCTCTGGATATTTTCTCTGTTATTCTGATATTGTAACATTCTCAGACAGTTAATACAAAAGACAGTGGGATTTCTTCAAAGATGCGTTCTCTCTGGATATCTTGATGGTGTGGGGCTCAAAGTTGCATGGATTCCTGTTCATTACATGGCTCAATAAGTTTTTCTCATGGTTCTTTATTTCACCCATGTTTCCTGTTATTCCATGTACCACTCATGTTTGCTATATGTTTGAAACTCTAGGTAGTAAGGAAAAAGAATAGTCTCAGGACTTAGTCATTGACTACCCTAAGCTCAATCAAAACTATCTTATATGTTTTCTTCTGATAAGGTATTTGAAGCGTAATTCTTGAATGCTACCTTTAATACTTCATCATCACAGTGCATCGTTGTTTTAGGAATTCAAGTAATTGCTCCTAGATAACAAGCCTCTTTCACAATATACAGTTTAGCAAAGAAATCTTAACTGCTCTTTGCTGTTTGTTTTCACCTCACTCTCATTATTCACAGTTTGTTTTATGAAATGCACACAGGCCCTGTAGCTTTTCCCTTCACCAAACTCAAGATTCCAAGAGGAAACAGTCCTAGACCCCATTGCCCAATGGATTAATCTTACCTGCTGATATACTTTAAAGACAACAGAAGCATCCTCCCAACCAAACATACAAAACAATCAAAATATTCACTCCATAGCTAGCCTAAAACCTTCACTGAAAGCATTGACAAAACCTTATAGAGAGAGCCCTCTCTGACTGCAGCTAGGCTAGAAGCTGCAGCCCAAAGATTGGTTAGTGGTTACCCCGGCCGTATTCTCTTGGGAGTCAAAGAGAACAACCTGGGTGTTAACAAAATGAACCTATACCTGATCTGCATCTCATGATTGCCATTTTTATCTGCTAAATTCTGCTAGAAGAGCCTTGGTTGTTTCATTCCATTGCCACCATCCCTTTGCCCGATCATATGCTTTCACTTGGTTGTTTTTCCTTTCCTGAGGAACCGCAACGATGAGTGATTTTATTATCCAGCCTATTGACCATCACATGTTTTGAGCAATTCCACCATTGCCGAAACTAGTTGCTACCCTTTATACCACTCGTTCCTCTAGGACGAGTCACCTTTAAGCTCTTTTCTGACTCGTAAAATATGAAAAGATTGCCGAGTTATCCCTTTCAACTCGTTAAATGAAATGAGAGGCACTCGCTTTCAAGTTCTTTTCCGACAGTGTAAACACGAAAATATCGCCAGACTTTTGTCATTTCAAGTCCGATATTGGTTACGAAACGACGTGATTTCAGTCGCTTTTCTACTTTTTCCGGTCGAAGTCACTAATCACGAAAAGTACTCCTTGATCGTAATGGTCGGTCAATTCTTTCGAGTATCGTTTTACACTTTTTCGGGCTCGAGAGACACAACTTTACGAAAAAGGACCCCCCTAGAGTTTTCTTTTCCATGTCTTTTTCAAACTCCCTAAACATGAAAAAGGCTCCGAGTTTTACCTATGTCGGACTCGTTAAACCCTGACGACATTGGACTCGTCACCATGACGAGACTCGAGCTTCTCCTCCCTAGGGCTTGTTAAAAATATTACTAGGTTGGATTCGACTGAAGATCAAACTTATATCACAAGCATATGTTATCCCCTTCAAGCTTGTTTTCAAAAATAATTGGGGTAATCGCCAACAATGGTGGGGGGAATTTTGGAAAACATCGTTGATTATCTCTGGCAGCTAGTCACTCTTGAACATCGACACTTCTGCTTCTTGTCGGGTTGGGACATCCATACGTCGTCATTTGGCCTTCCGCAGGTTTGGGTTGTCATTTAGCCTCATTCCATTTGATCCAAGCTTTCTCTATCAAGCCTCTGATCCTTTGGTACCTGAATGTTGCCACCGTCTGGAGTCATGTCGCCGACATGTTCAAGAGTATAACCCTTCTGCAGTTTATGCCTCTGTCTCCTTCTCTGATACTCTGTTTCACCATCTACTACTTGTTCCTTGTCTTGTGTCGTTTATGGGGGAAAAATTATGGCCCTCCCACAACGGGTCGTCTCCTGTCGACATCAGCTCATTATCCAGGAGATTGATATAGGAATCCCTTTTGGTACCTTGGAGCTTGCATACCTCAATGGCAAGTTCTTCGCACCTGACGGTCGATTTTCATCATTGGTCATCGATCGGGTGATTCCACAAGTGTTCGACTTTAGCCCATTCTTCGCACTTCGTGGATTGTACTAGACAGTACCTTGAGAACCATTGGCATTATTGGTGGTTTCTGTCGTGTTTGTTAATGGTTTACATCATCGACCAGTAATCAAGCGACTTTCTCTCATGCTTGATTTCAACACCTCTATTCGCATGTTAGAATTTGTACTATGGTCGGTTGGGTTCAAGACCTTGAACTTAGATTACATATGTTCGGGCTGCATGGATTGGTTTCGTGATTACATGACTCATTCATGGATCGCTGCGCCCATACCTGATTCTTCATGGATGGTTGCAACCATACCTTTATTATTATCATGGTCCCATTAGCTGGATGGCTGCATCCATACCACAGACCTAAGTTATACGTCTTTTGGATGGCTGTGTCAATGCCTAGACGACATGTACTTCACTATTAAAGATATTGTACTTGCGTGCAGGTTCTTCTAGACAGTGTTCCAGCTCAGTTGTTTTGTAAAGAATTTCACCCCTCCCGCTCTCTCGAGCTCCATACTTTAGGGGGCATCTGTTACATAGTAGTTTATCGTCGCCTTCACTCCCATTTCTTTCCACTATGTCATGTGTCCAAGTCAAACATTCTTATGACAGACAAATGCTCTCCTGTGCTGCCAATTGACCCACTTTTCCAAAGTTGTCTGCCTCATCGCGGCTATTGGTTTAAATAAACGCACTGAAAGGTGCTCATGAACAGACCGAAAGAGCTGCCAGCGCGAAAGTACACCTAATTCCCGTGATGGCTCGATTTTACTCACCAGCACGGGGCTATGTGGTCTCTTCAGTGATGATCTGACTATCTGCAATGATCACTTGCGATGTCAGTGCTGAAGCTCAGTTCTGTGCCTGCGATGATCCAGATTGGGCAAATTGTTCCAACAGTCGGCCTTCCAAATGACTCCAGACGTAGTTGTTGGCCTTGTTTATGTCGCCCTTCCTTCCTGGTGTGGCAGTACCGTCAATTGTACTACCTTCCTTGGTGATAAGCTCTCCTTTCCCCCCATTCATGGAGACTCCTTCTCCTATTTAAACTCTCACCATTGATTTGCATTGCTAGTTCTAGAGTTCCTGATAGTTGGCTAGTTGAGCAATGCTATTAGTGTTTGTGAGTTTACTAGATAGTTGGTGTGAGAGTGACAAGTGTGGGATTGTTGATAGCTTGTGGAAGGTTGTGAAGTGCCCTTGATCTTGTGTAAAACTTATGAGTGAGAGAGATCTTGTATGTTGGGAGATCCATCTTCAAAGAGTGAATGCTTGAAGAATATGCTGGCTGAACTCTTTCTAAGAAGGCTTGTGACGTCAAGACTTTGGTTGTAAGCTGACTCTTATTTCATTATTAATGCAATCAATGATGTTTTCCTATATCTTGTATGAAATGTACTTAATAGCGCATGACTTCTTGACTTTGTGAGTAAATAGTTCATTATTGTATCTGGTTATGTGCTTTGTTGTATTTCCTTTGCTTTCTTTCAGGTTGATCACTCATTGAGGAGAAGGAAGCGAACGCTGGAGTAGTGCAACAGAACTCCATCGACCACTGGTTGAGGTAGGCCTCCAAATTTAACTATTTAAGGAAATCTATTGTTGATCTGTCCTTGTTTGTGACTAGACCCACTCCAGGGCTAGAGGGGTTGCCTCTGTCTGCAGAGGTAACACATTCCCGCATCACACTTCCCTCTAGAAAGTAGCAGGGGCACTGCACAGATTGAATTGAAGAACTCTATAGGGAAAGGTACCCCAAGGACATGTAAATGTGGTCTTATCTTGGTATTCAGGGCTAATCAAGATTTCGTTGTATCAAGTAAATCCATCCAGGAAGGAGAAGAATTTATTCACGGCAAGGCCATCTAGGACTTGGTCAATGAAGGGGAAAGGAAAATGGTCCTTATTTGTAGCCTTGTTAAGTTAACAATAATCAACATAGATTATCCACTTCCCATTATTATTGGGAACTAAACTGAGAGGTGGCACCCACTCACTATCTAAAATGGGGCATATGAACCATGCATCCAATAGATTTTATAATTCTTCTTTCATAATGTCCTTAAGAGTCAGGTTCATCATTATTTGGGGTTGGTGCATAGGCTTTCATCCTTCCTTGATGTAATTATGATGAGTACAAACTGAGATATGTACACCCTTCATTTCCTTATAATCCCAAGAAAAAGCATCCAGGTGTTGCCTTATCACATTGCACAATTTTTCTTATTGTTTGGCCAAGAGAGAGGGGTTTATGTTTAAAGTCTTGTATGGGCGAAACTCCACAATCTTGACATGTTCTAGACTTGAGTCAATAGGGAATAAGTGAGTCCAAGGACTACTCCCAAATTATATTACAACTCATTAATTGGTATGAGAGTGGGAGGTTTGTTCTAAAGGATATTGTCAATGAGGTCAGTTTCATCACGTTGTCCCCCTCCTATAACAATATCTACAGAGAAGATTGGGTAGGGATTTTTGTGAAACAATTCATCCTTTTCCACATCTTCTAACCACAAGGGTAAGCCATGTTTAATATAAGGTTGAGTAGGAGGATATAATACCAGTTGTTTTGATAAGTGTTCATTCTTAATAGTCATATTCTCAGCCCTACAACTAATGTAGGCATAAAAAGTGGCCATCCAAGGTCTTCCTAGGATAAGAGGATAGCCATTAAACTTTGTTTCAGGCTCAAGAACCAAGAAATTAGTAGGATACTCCCAAGAGTCTATGGAGACCATAACATCTTCAATAATTCCCTCAGGAGCTACTGTGAATCTATTTGCAAGCTACAACACTATGATGGTATTCCTCAAAGCCCCTTGGAGATTTAGATTTAGCATGGTTTCCTTAGTCATAACATTGATTGTAGACCTAATATCAATCAAGGCATTATGGAATATAAGTCCATCAATGTGCACATCCATTACTACGCTTCCACGGTCTAAATATTTCAAGAAGATCACCCTCCAAGCATTAGATCAAATATTTTCCCAACAACATTGATGGTGGGGGTGTCTCTTTTTCTTCTCCTAATATTTTTGAAACATTTTTCCTTGATAATATTATTATAGATGGAAACATCTTTAATGGCCTATAGAAGCAGTATCTTAACACAAATTCTTCAATTCTCCGAGAAGTTCAACCTCTTCTGGGGTGTGCTAGCTAGAGTGCATCAACCTCTCAAGAAAGGGAGGTGAATTGACTTCAAGAGCACTATATTCCTTCTCTTATTCAAGCTCTTTCAGTGGAGAAGGTGGGTGATTATCTAGGAGCACTCTCCTAGACCAAAGGTTGACCTCACGGATTTCCCAAGCAAAAGTAGGATAGGATGTCTCTCCATTGTAAACCTATTGTGCTTGCTTGTTGTTTGGGTTTGGATTGGGTTGAGAAAGAATTTGAGGTTTCTTAGGTGGAGTAGGATGAGTGAACTGTGGTTGAGGTTGGGATGGAGGTAGTAAATCATGAGGTTTGTTGACTTGAGGCCTCCACCCTTGTGATGGGTTTCCCCATTGAGAAGATTGGGGTGGATATGACTAAAAACGATGGTTGATAGGTTGAGGATGATATGAAGGATCATAAGGAAAAGAAGGAGGTGTGGACCATGATGGATGATTGGAAGAGTACCATGGCTTCAAAGGTGTATTTCGATTTGGATTGTGATAAGAGTAATGTGCACCTTGCATGCACTATTGATACGGACGAGGTACTTGAGGGATTCTTTGATTAGTGAAGAAAAATTGATCTCACCCACCTTCTACCCCTTGGTATACACCATTTAGTCCCGGAAAAGAGGGGGATTTATCTGTTGCATTATTTTCTTCATAGACTAGGCAAATGTATATGACATTCAATGGGAATTCATTCCTAGGATGTTTTTTAATGCATCTAGGGTAGAAAATAACTAGTGCCCTCTCTACTTCCTCCTTTCTTTTGATTTTCATGGTATCCATTTGCAATGAAAAGGTATGAAACATTTAACTATTGAAATCCTCCAACATGTTCCCCATCCCATTCTTGATGGATGTTGTGGAGGGAGAGGAACTAACCAAGCCTTGACTAGACCTATTGTTCTTCCTGGAAGCCTTAGAGTGATTCTTGAATAGAATTTTGATGTTATTATAGGATAATTGATAGATATCTCCTCTAAATAGCATGTTGAGGGTTTCCAACATATCCTCCCTGATCCCTCGGAGAAGAACTAACTTGAGTGACTCAGGATCAAGGGTACAATTGGCCCTCTTATAACTGAGTTGAAATCTCTCCTCATTGTCCTCTAGGGATTCATCAAGCCCAAGAGTCATCCTAAACATTTTTTCCTTGTTTTATTTGGACCTACAATATTCCTTGTACTTTCTATTGAAGGCCTATTTTATTTGGGCCCAAGTAGTTATGTTATCCCTAGGTAGACCCATAAAATAGCGCAAGGCTACATCTTTAATGGTAGAGGGGAATAACTTCAACTTCTTCTCATCAGAGGCATAGTCATAATTCCTACAAGAAACAACAAATTCAAACATGGCGATGTCAAAAGCCTCAAAGATTAAGCCATGGAAGTGTGGAAGGGCACTAGGGCTTATATTATTCATCCTAGCCTCTCTATTGGTTTCTCTACTGGGGAAAACCTCATTTTCCCTATTTTTAGCCATAGTTTGGGTAGGTGAATTGGGTTCTTCTTGTTCCCCAATAGGTTCCTCAAAAAATTTTGGTTTCTCACCTAGAGGGTCCCCTACCTCCCTTGTAGTTAGAGCGGGAAGTTCACAGTCATCGAAGAAGAGTTAAGGGTGACTGCAAGTGTGTTTTTTGTAAGAATTTTCCTTGATTATCCCTACTCCCACGAGGCATGAACAAATATTTTTTTCTTCGATTTTTCAATTTTTCAAAAACTTAATGCAAAACAGAAAACAATGCTCAAGTAGAAACAAAATCTACTTAGAAACCTCCCCGACAACAATTCCAACAAGTGGTGAGCCCTGGTATTGCACTAAGAATGTTGCAACTCCCTCCTCAACTCAAATTATCAACCCAGGGTTCGTACAAACTTAGAGGTGACAGTGCTATATGCAGAGTAGGTTTAATTCTACTCATACCACCCTCAGTCATGACATTAGATCAAAGTGATCAAAGAACATTCCTCCTTTTTCACTATAGTTAAATCTTGCTGATGAAAGTACAATTGAAAACTAATTCTACCTATGAAAGTGAAAATGCCATTTGCTCAACTTGTAGATGCTAATTAATCATTTATTGAAAGGACAAGGGCTAATGTACTTGTAGAAATAAACTCTATCTTGCAAAATTCCTCAAAATAGCAACATAATTGTGTGTATCATCTACCTATTTCACACTTTCTTGAAAATCATAAACCTATCTTGCATCATACTTGTGATTGAAAAAAAAAAAATCTACTTTGTTTTGTAGTGAGGAAAAGGAATGGTGGGGCTGGTATAGGAGCTTCCCTTGATCATAAAATCACAACTTGGTGTAATTATTCATCTTTCCTGAGCTAAGGTTGAAGTGGGGATCAAAACTAGTGAAGAAAAGTGGTGCTACAAGCCTCCCTCATGTGCTACTACAGGAGGTCCTGTAATGCTTCAGGAGGGGTTCCGAGAGGCTTTTTAGGGTGAAAATAATGCCTTGAGGGAATGAAGAATGTGGATGGAGGTTAGAGAGAGTGAAGGAAGGTTGAGTTGAGGCCCCTAGCCAAGCCCAAGACCTCTCAGAAGTCTATGTTGCACTAGGATGAATGCTCACAATGTTCTAAAATTTCTAGGAAAAGTGATTGTGGAAACAATTTTTTGGGACATAATTGAGGAATGGAAAGAAAAGGTGGAGGTGGAAGAGGTTCTCCCCCCTGTAGATAAACACAACCCTCAAAACAACCACATGCATACACCCATTCATAATTAACAAAGTGATATAAACTATGATGGAAAATAGGAGTTGAATTTAAATAACATCTATTTTATGCCATAACACTACTCTAACCCATAAACTGATTTCTAACCTAAGAATGAAAAAATGAAGAAGAAAAACTAAAATTCATCTATTTCCAAGGAGTCATAAACACAATACTTTTGGACTGAGATTGTAAGTCCTTCCAACCATTCTCCCACAAGAGAGGTGATTTAGAAGCGTGCAATCACAAGTTTTTATAGCTTAACCTCTACTGGAATGAAATAAAGCTATGAAATGCTTGAAATCAAGAACAAAACACTAGTACAAAAGAGGGACCAAAGCCTCTGGGTTGGGCCCAAACCCAAGGGTCTCAACCCTCTGAAACTAACTCACATGCATCTTAATAACCAAATTCTCATTATCAGAAAGTAAAAGTCTCAAACATCACATAAAAGTTCGAAATGACAATGTCAAGTTTTGAGCTCAATAGCTAAACCTAGATGAATCAAAAAATTGAATCCTAATGACATTTTCATATTTTTTATTTAAAAAAAAGGGTATTTGATATCAGCTCCCTTGACAATAGGATTGATTCCCTCGTTGATATTGGAAATTGTGGATTCGGTCCCTCTTGAGCTTCACTTGTACTAGGAGTTACTTGGAAGCCAATGAATTCGAACTCATGAGAGAGGATATTGTGATCCCAAGCCGATTTAGGGAGTTAAGGAGGTGGAAATTATCCCTAGACTCTCTCGTGGTTGTCTCCATCAAGCACCTACATAGTAATTTTCTAAAAAATGTTTCGTTTTCTTACAATTAAACCACATTAGGCCACATAATATGACAAACACCTTTTACTCTTCTTACTAAGTATAATATAAACAAAGATGTGAATTAATGTGAGAAAATGATAGTTTTAAGGCTGGAGGATGGCACAATGATTTTCAAAATACATGTATTAACGGGACTCATCAGGAGCGATGAAAAAAGGACAAATTGTACAGGGAATTGATTTTTTTGATTGAGGAAACAAGGAAAATTGGGGATAATTTGCTGCATGTGACACCCACTATGTATTCTTTTAAGCGGTTGAAGGAATTGGAAGGAAGGAAAAGAAACATACTACGTGTTACACTAAAATTTGTCACCATGACTATCTGCAGTTAGTATGGCTCTTGAAGATTGGGTTAGATATCCACAGTGTCGAGTGGATTATGGCATGTGTGACTACAATATGGTTTGTTGTTCTTATAAATGGTTTCCTTATAAATTTCTTTCGGGTTGGGTAGGGACTGAGGCAAGGGTGTTCTCTCCCAACCATAATTTTCATTCTTGTTATTGTTGGCATTAGTTGGAAGATAAATATAGCAAACAATTTCGGGACTTTCTATTGTTTCAAAATAACTCAGGAGGTTAGTATTTCCCACCTATGTTTTGTTATGACATTCTTACTTATGGGATGATATCCACGGTATAGTGGTTGATAATACCCAATATATTCCAAGGTTATGGTGAAACCTCAGGAATACTTGTGAATGGTCAGAAATCCATCCTTCTTTTCTCTAGTGGGGACAAATCCAAGATAGACTACATCGCTGGAATTTTTGGAGTGGGCACAAGGCCAATTGTGGAGGGTTTTACATATAAGGGATTTAGAATAAAGCCAAACAATTAGAGGTCTGAGGATTAGACGTGGTTGGTGACAAAGTTCCATAATAATATTAAATGTTGGACTCATGATTGGCTCTCTCTTGGCAGTGGATACACTTTTGTACAAGTTTTCCTACAACGGTTGTCGACTTTCTGGGCACATTTATTTGTGCTTCCATCACATATTATTACTAAGATCCAGTTTACATTATCTTGTTTCTTGTGCTTTGGCTCTAATATGGATTCGAAATTTCATTTGGTTAACTAGGAAACTATTTCTAGACCTAAGGAAGATGGAGGCTTGGGAATACTGAACACCAAATTTTTTGGTTGGTCCCTGCTCTTAAAATCTCTCGAGTTGTTTTTGGGGCTGAAATATGGGGGGATATTATTAAGGAAAAGTATCATAAGAGAATGGCCTTCATCGACTGGCTCATAAATGGTGAGATTGGTAGAAAGAAGGGATCATACATTTGGCTGAGCTTTCAAACGGTCAAGCACAAATTTTTACAAACAATAAAATGGTCATTTGGTAGGGGTAATAAGATTATTATTGGTTGGGATTATATTATGGGTGTATGCAATGAGATGCAGCTTTCTGAATCCACTATAGAGGTGCTACATCACAAGGTTCTTTTTTACTTGGAACAGGTGATCAAAAAATGGAGCGGTTATCACCCAATTTCTTGTTTGTCACTAGAAAGCCTTAAGCTTCTAGGGAGGTTGGTTTTGTCCGCAAAATTGACTCTTTTCGCCTGACAGAATGAGTATAGAATTGCAATAGGCTTGGTGACTTAAAGTTTTGTATTAATTTTACAGTGAGTGGATTGTCTAGAATTTTACTTGCTTTGTTCGGGATAGTCTTCATGTTTGAGTTGTTTATTCTAGTTAATAGTTAATACTCAGGTTTCCAATTAGTTAGTTGCTAGGGTTTGTATTTCAATAGCTAGGGTTTACCTTTCAATTATTAGTAGTTAGGGCTTGTTTTTCAGTTATTAATAGTTAGGGTTTTCTTTCAAATGCTTGTAGACTACAGGATTAGTGTTTGTAGTAGTTAGGGTTTTATTTCTAATGAATGCCTTTGATTGTAGGATTAGAGTAGGGTAATGATTATTTATTGCAAGAACTTGAAGGTGAGAAGATATGACAGATTAGGGTTTTGTTTTGCAGATTCTTGAAGTCTTTCTCTTGTATTTCCAGTACTGTGTCTCGAAGTCCATGGACCTCGCATTGACATTAAATATTGGTCCATTAATTTGCCATATACTACACCCAAAATTTTGGTGCCATTGTCGAGGAGGAACTTGAGGGATTAACCTTGGTGACCTATTGCAATTTGGTTTTCCTATTCACCAATTTTTTCACAAGTTTTTGTTTCTTTCCTACACATTTTGTTTATCTTTTTATTTAATTTCTAGGGTGTTGTAAGAAACCACCCCACTCCCACCCCCTACGTATATACTCATTTATGTGCTAACAAAATATACCAGCTAGATGTTTATAGGGAAGCAAACCAAAATGCAGATACACTTTTCAAAGCCATACTTATTGTTGATGATGGCACCATGAGATTTTGTTACTACTTGGATTGAGGAATCTTAGAAGAGGGTCTCATAGATTTTCCATAGCGGCAGCAGTTTGGGAGACTATGTGTGAGCTTTAAATGATTAGAGATCATATTTTCCTCCCGACTTTTTGTTTAGAATCATCTTGGACATTTTATGATGGAATTTGTTCAGTCCTTAATATAGTCTACAGTTTCATTCTATGCATGACTCGTTTGTAAACAATCTTTCTTTCGAATATAACCATAACCAACAATTTTTTTCATATGAAAAAGTTTCTGTTACGTAAAATGAATTTGCTTATAAAATTATACAATTCTTAGAAGTTTGTCTTATTTGTGAGGAGAATCACTCAACAATTAATTTCCCATCACTGCCAAGATTACCACAAGTATTCATGGAATCAGGTAAGTAATCAAATTGACTGCCAGATACAACTCAAAACACATCATCAGTGAATACTTTGGCTAATGTTTATTTCCCTTAGTAGGTTCCTCAGTAGATTTATAATCCTATAATTTCATTGAAAACTTATAGCCATCCTCTGACTCAATATCTTATCTTATGGCCATAGTAGCCCTCTCCCTTGAGTCAAATATTCTCGTTGCCCCAAGGATGGTTTGGAGCCTCCTCTCTAGGGAAATTCCCCATGCAAAATCAATTACCTGAGAAACAAAAATTGCAATTACAACCCAATGCACCACCAAGTACTCCTCCTCTATGGTCCCAACCACCTGTGCAACAAACCCTAATCTAAACCGTAAACCTAACTCTAATCCAAACCATAAACCTAACCCTAATCAAACCCCAAACCTAACCCTAATATAAAGCCTAATCCAAACCCTAAACCTAACCCTAATCCAAACCCTAATCCAAACCTTAAACCAAACCCTAATCTAATCCCTAATCTAAACAAGAAGGTTGCACAACAATTTAAAACAATTTTCCTTCCTACTTATTCCCCTATTGAATGTAATGGCATGTCTTCTAGATCAGGGAGGGGATTGAGTTTGGAGAATTCCCTTATCACCACATAGAATTTACCATGAGAAGAAGCTCCAATCTAAAAATGATTAGAGGAACAATGTATAATTGGAAGTTGTTCTGAAATTGTTGTTGAATATCATGAACAATGTTGAGAGGAAAACCCTAGAATTTTCCTTAACCATCCTTTCCAATATGAAGAGAAAACATTGGAGCTCGAGATTAAGTAGGTTCTCTTTTGTCTCTCACCAAATCCATGATGTCTCCAAGAGAGTGATCATCAAGTTGTGGAAGATTTTCATAATGTATCAAAGGATAACATGCCAACATTCTTTAATGAGTTGGAGAATCATAGATATGTGGATCCCATTGAATCTTAGTTTCAAACGATCATCGAGACACCTCATTCCCTCATCATTTGACAACTCTTGGTACCATATCAATTAAAAAAACTGGTTTCTCATACTCCAGTATACATGAAATCTTCCTTTTTAAGTCTAAGTGTGGATATATTTAGCTTTCTTTACGCACATGGTTTCACTGGAAGTACTTCTAAAATTGAAGGATATCTTCCTCTCTCTAAAATCGGGTAGGGTAGTATAGAAGTAATAAATAAAAATGCCATCTGAAATAGAATTGTTACAACAACCTTCTTGAAACTGTAACACTCTAAGGCACAACTATTTAAACTTTTATCAAGTACTCTTGTGGTAAGTCTTGTCAGGCATGATTCATCCTTAATGCCTCATTATTTTTTAAAGTGACTCTAATTGATTGACTAGCCCATTTTCACATTGTTTGGTCGAAATCATCCATTGAGTTAGTCGTGGGGATCTGTCATTATTATACTTAATACTTTCCTTTGATACCCTACCCCTAGCCTAGTCCTCAAACATGCTATTATCCAAGAAATATTTTTAAGTTTCTCTGAGAATGTATTTATAAAAATCCTACTATGGTGGACCACTCTTATAAAACCTAATGGGCTTTCATGAGAATCCTAGCATGATTAACTCGAGGAATCTTTTAGTCATTATCTGTGATGATTTATTATACATTGAAATAGTTGAGGTTTAAGATTCTTCTAGATGATGTTGACCCTAGGCTAAATATAAATAATTATTTATGTGTCTGAAAAAAGCTAAAATACTCTCATACCACATGGCTTCCTTGCACTCTAAAAACTGTTAGTGACCAGTAGACATTATTTCAAATATTTTGAGTGATATATAATAATAAGAAGAAAGTATCATGAAGTACAAGAAAACATATAGGGATATTCAACAGACATGTTGGAAGTGGGGCTATGCTTCTATGGTACCAAGGAAAACATGTTGGGGTGTTGAACATGCATGCTAACAATGGGGCTATGCCAGGTAAGAGAGATGGAGAACACACATTGGCAGACATAAAAGTCAAAAACCCTGGGTCACATTCTAAAACAATTATCATCGAAATTGAAGCTAGGAAATGAACTCCATATCTCTCGGAGAATGCCTTTAAGATCCTTCAAGTATTATGCTTTAGAGTTCTATCTTTTAGAAATAAAGGTTTTCACAGAAGTGGGGCCCTTAGTGCAGGTAATTCACTTTGCTCAAACAAGATGAGCTTCAACTATATGCTTGGATAATGGTAATATGGTCACCCTGGGAAGGTATCATTTTGTTATCTTTCTTTTTCCCTATTTCCATCCATCTTTATTTCCATGAATTTCAAAATATGATTATGTCACTTTTATTTATAATGAGGAAATTAAGGTGAAAAACTATAGACTAAGGCTACTCCTAAGATGTTTTTTGGAAATTTTGATTGCTGGTTATTTCATTTAATGATAACACTATCCTTGTAGTTACAACATTATTAGCATTCCTATGGTATCACTGGAAATAGTTATTCTCTTGGAAAATAATGAAGATTAGTCTTGACATCGTTGAATCTCTAATCACAAGAACTATACAAGGAAACAAGAGGATTTGTAATTATTTCATTTGAGTCAACCAAAGGTATTAATATTTTGGTATTTTGATGCAGAGAGTTGACATTATATGACACTTACCTACATGATTTTACTTAACTAGCCTTATAAGTTTTCAGTCCATGCCCTAGATCCTTGAGATGATGAATGATGTAGTAGGACTCTCATAGAGAAACCATAACTCTACAATTTTGACCTTTATTTAGAGGTTTTGCTTGCATGAGGACATGCAATAGATCGACATGGGGGGATGTTAGGCCTTTGTCTTGTCTAGTTTTATAAACCTTTTTTCTTTCAAATCCCTCATGTTTTTACCTAGTTCTTATGGTTTCTTTCATAATTTTCCACATTCTTGGGTTAATTATCTTAAAATTGAGCATGATAAGGTAATTTTTTATTTATACCAAAAATACCTTCTTTATATGCATTTCTTAGGATTAATGTTCACTAAATTTTTTTAATAAAGGGTTGCGCATGTCCTGCACCTCCTACAAAGATCTTTCATAATTTTCCACATTCTTGGGTTAATTATCTTAAAATTGAGCATGATAAGGTAATTTTTTATTTATACCAAAAATACCTTCTTTATATGCATTTGTTAGGATTAATGTTCACTAAATTTTTTAATAAAGGGTTGTGCATGTCCTGCACCTCTTACAAAGATCTTGCACCTCCTACAAAGATCTTGCAACTAAGGAGATGAATGTGTGGATTGTCTTGACAATAAGCATGCTACAAGGGCATGTGATTAATCAACATATCACACACTTGTTAATGATACTTTTAGAGTTCGATCAAAGTCAAAGAGTGTCCATTATGATTACAACTAGCTCCAGGCTAAGAAAGAAGGAACTATTTTCCAATTTCTCCATGCATCAGATCTGTGATCTCTTCAATTAGATTATGGTTTTGTCGGACCTCATTTCGATGGAAAATTATTATGATTTTTTTCCACTTCATTCGTACTTGATTTGGTTGGTTCATAGTCATATATGTAATTTTAAAAAATATAAAAGGAAACCATGGCCATGCACCTGAGCAACGACTCCATTTTACACTCTTATGTTATTAATTTAGGTTCAGGGGGTCACCCCTCTTTGGTCAATGCAACCCTAAGCTCGTATTCCACGACGTAGAAGACTAAGCAATATTTCAATACAACGAGGTTCTATGTTTTAATTTTTGTGTTTATCACTTCTCTGTAATTTAAATTTTCCACAGGAGGCATGAGTTGGTTGGTTAGGCCCGCCAATCCAATTCATTCCCCCTTTCCTTTGTTCATTCATAGATAGTAGATTTATTGATTGGTGTTAATATCTATGCTTGGTGTGCTAATTGATGTGTTTGATCTTAAATCTATAGGTTGTTTGCATAAACCGTATGTACTCTCTTTCTTGACATATATTTCTTCATTTTATTCATGGTATGTATCCTGAGATCTAGAGATATAATGAATGTAAAATTTCTACATTATTTTTGGATTCCACATACAAACCAGTGTAACTTTTGTTTGTGCACATTATAAAAAAGGATTAATCATGCACTATGTTTTGTAAGAGATGAATTCTGGTGCGTTTTGTTTATGTGTGTATCAAGTCTATCGAAAAGTGGACTGATTTATTAATGATATGCAGTGGATCCATTAAGATATAAGGTATATCATTGGTGTGATAAGTCTTATGAATCACTATCATAATTACTGTGTAAATATCATCCATAAGCTACAACCAGATTTCTTCATAGGCACTAGTCCCCTATCCCACAAACCTAATTTTGAGTTTCAATCTTTGGTATTTTATCAAATAATAAATCATGATCATATTAAATCCATCAAATCTGAAGTCCATTTATTGGGACTTAGAGTCATTGGTTTACCATAAACACAATTATAAGCCCTTTAATATCTTTATATTAATGCTTATCAAAAAATACACTTGTTGGCTTAGTGTGTGTTGAAAGTTTCATATATATATATATGACCAAAACAATGCAATGAAATCATACTTGAAGCTTTCTTGTTTGCTTTAAAACTCACTTTATTACATGAAAAAATAGAGAGGCCATGTTGATTTTGTGGGACAATGTGAATTTAATTGTTGTTGTATTATCCTCCTTGCAAGAGTTACGCTAGAAGAATAGTGTACATGGCTAATTTGTAAGTGATTAGAAGTGCACCTTTCAAGAGACATAATTTAGATATTCGTATACTTGTAGCTTTATTTCAAGAATTGGTTATTAAGGGATAGAAGTACATGCTTTATTGTGTATTGGACTTTGTTTCAAATTGCTTTATCTATAGAGAGAACTTTTGAGATCGATCTACTTCTATTTTTTAAATTCCAAAATAGAGCCTGCACATATATATTCTTCTTGGTTTATGAAATTTGAGGTCTTGTGATAACCCTATTTGGCCATGTTTGGTATATATATATATATCAAAATAGTGATGTCTTGTAACAATTCCATAAGGATGGGAGTTAGGTTTTGTAACTTCCTCTAAGAAACTATATGGTTTGTAACTTTAAGAGTCACATAGCATTCTCTTTGATATTCTTGTGTTTTCTTTTTCATAAATGCATCATTTCTTGAACTAATATTGAGGTAGTTTATTTGTAAATATTTGAAGCCACATATAAATTTTGGAGAAAGCAATCAGTATTAGGTATGAGTGAAGGATGTCCTTATTTGCACATTCAAAGTTTGTTTTCACATTTAGTGCATCTGATTTGGAATGGTCATCCCATAGATATCTTTTGGATATATTCATACAGAGATGGTTTGTAATAGAATGAGTGCAAGATTGTAGTAGGCTTAGTGATTTAAAGTTTTGTATTGATTTTACGATGAGTGGATTGTCTACAATTTTACTTGCTTTGTTTGAGACAATCTTCACTTTCAAGTTTCTCAGTCTAGTTAACAATCAATACTCAAGTTTCCAATTAGTTAGTAGCTAGGGTTTGTATTTCAATAGTTATGGTTTACCTTTCAATTATCAGTAGTTAGGGTTCACAATTCAGTTGTTAATAGTTAGTGTTTGCTTTCAAATGCTTGTAGATTGTAGGATTATTATATGTAGTAGTTAGGGTTTTATTTATGATGAATGCTTTTGATCGTCGAATTAAAACATGGTAATGATTATTGCTTGCAAGAACTCGAAGGTTTGAGTAGATAGGACATATTAGGGTTTGTTTTGCAGGTTCCTGAAGTCTTTATCTGACATTTAGAATACTATGTCTTGAAGTTCATAGATCTCGTATTGACATTAAATGTTGATCCATTAATCTACCATATACTACACTTGATAGGGTTTTCCACCTAATATATAGTGTCATTGATGGTGTTCTTATGTACTTGACATATTTATTATTCATGGTTGATAGTAATAGCTCAGGGTTCAATTATGTATACTACACCTGATAGGGTTTTCCACCTAATATCTAGTGTCATTGATGGTGTTCTTATGTACTTGATATGTTTATTATTCATGGTTGATAGTAATAGCTCAGGGTTCAATTATATATATATGCATTGGTTCAATTAATGTTGGCAAAGAACGAGTTAAAACTAGGTAAAATATTATTCAACACGAAATATTGATTCACCCCCCTCGGTATTTCTAACAATTATGTGATGCACTATTTTATTTTGTTAATAAAAATTCTAAATCTAAAGGAAGGGATTAGCCAACAAATCATGATGCCTTGGGGATGGGAAAACTCAAATATGGACAAAAATATGCAGGGGGTGGAGGTGGGGGTGGTAGAAATCCTAAAATTTATTGAATAAATATTATTTTCCCTTGATGTGATGGTTGGTATTATCGAGAAGCTTCTAGAAAAAGATTGGGTAGATGAAGGGTCAAGATGTGATTATAAATATAAGAAGGAGAGACCATCAAGGAGTTCTCAATTCTTGGTTCTTCGTCTTTCTTCTTAAGCTCCTATTTATTCTCTTTTCTATTACTCTCTCATACACTTCTCTCTCTCGCACTCAAAAATTTGATTTACAAGAGAAATAGTGCTAGAACCCAAAGAGGTTCAGACCTTGTGACTGCTTAAGAGTTGTGAGTGACAACGTGTGTGATAGAGAGTAAGTTATTCCTGTATGTGAAGGAGAGTGTCCATCACTTTTTGTGTTAAATTTGGTTTGAAAACTGTATGATAAATCCATGAGTTTATTTTTCGCAAGGCATCAAGATTTGGCATGAGGGCAGCTAGTTGTGAGAAAAATTGAAGCACATATGAGCCTATGGTGGGGTGGAATGAGACTCACCCTTCTTCTATTTTCAATCTTTTTTTTGGTTGAAATATATAGATGTTTATTTATTTGTTAATGGTATTTTTGGAATAGATGATTTAGTGACATGCATGATTATTTAATTTCTCTTTTAAAAAACATTATATGTACATGCATTTACCTTTCAAAAAATTTGTCATGGTTGTAAACTTTATACTATTTGGTTTTATCTTTTTTATATGTATTAAATTTTGTAACAATGCTGGTAGATGAAGATAGACCTCCAAAATTCTTATTTAAACTGATCATGTTGGTGGGAAAAGTTCCCTAAGGTAAGGGTTGACAACCTCAACATAGCAGAACAAGATAATCAAAAAATAGTAGTCAAGCACGCATGCCAAACATATGAATTACTAAATGTGGATTTGGAAACATTCCTGGAGGTCCTACGTTTGATTATGTTCCCGTAGGGTCCAAACCCTCTGCTTCCTCCAGAACGAGCAAACATGCAAGTCAATTCACATAAGCGTATACACGATAGATAATTCAATGTGCATACATAAAATATATGTTAGACCATCATATATAATAATATAATCTACTATTCATGAGACAATAACATATCAAGAACAAGACATGAAATTCTTTATTTATTAACAACAATAGGTACAACATGATCCAATCCAAAGCACTGACGAAACCTTCCTCCAGATCCATCTAGCCTGAGCCACGAAGACAACCTCTCTAACAAGTGCAAGGAGATGCTATAAAGATGATGAACATCTATGCAAAGGAAACCAAGGTTTCCATAGAGATTAGGAGTGCAAGAGGCACGGGAAAATCAGACTTGATCTGGGAGAAAAATGGATATAATGTTGATAGCCCCTTTTTTATGGTTTTTAGGCCTACCCAGGGGGTGTATATATACCACCTAAAATTAGTTAATTCAGTGGTGCCACAAGCTCCTATAGGTGGGCTCTCGGTAAAACCCATGAACCCCACCCGAAAAATAGCATTTTTTTTCATATTTCAAAAGGTATATGCAAGTATAGTATTATAGGACCTGCGTATGAATGCACTTTAGTGTGGGCAGAGTAGTGTATGTAATTTGAAACATTGTTTTTTAATATGATATCAAGTCTGCATGGGAAAAGGGTTTCCCAAGGCCATATAAGAACATCAATTTTGCATGAGTGGTAAGTGATGCTATGACAGATGCCCCCTAATATATGAGGTCAAAAGGCGTACATGATGGCTGAAATATATTAAGTATAGCGAGAGGAGTCATCCGAGAATATGGGAGGAGATCACCAAATTCCATCTCATCGAATACCTGTGGAAGGAGTCAGAAAGAAAACTCATGCCTGAGGCATGCATACCCATGCTTAGAAGTAATAAAGCATGTTCGTTGATCAAGTATAAAGCGGATCCAGAATGTATACATAAGTGAACAGAAGGATTTGTAGAATACATAATGGATCATCATATCATAGATATAAAGGAACATAACAAAATTATGTCTCAATATCACATATAGAAGAATATTTGATCAATGATGTTGCATAACTACTCCTCATAAACTACAATTCATATAGGTGGAATAGTGGTACTACATAAACTTGGGAGACAACATATAAGATGTTGTTGTGAAGGACTACAACATATAAAGGTGGGAATTTTCACTCGCAGAAAACTAAAGTTGTTGTCAAGTGAACCAAAATGTTGACACAAATCGAGGTCTTCATCATTCGTAGATGGTACATTTCTACAATATGGGATCATATGAGCTGAAGTTGACCATGTGACAAATCGTTTGATTACCGGTCATTGGTGTATATCGTTGACAAATGTGAGACAACTCACCAATAATGATAATGAGTGTTAAGGTACGTTGGTACAATCTAACAAGTGTGAATAAATGTATTGAAGTTGAACACTTGAGGGAATCTACAAATCAGGATACATTGATGTATTCTCACAATCAATAGCAAAGGAATCTTCCACTAATGACTACAAACCCTAAGGTACATAGAAAAGGACTCTAGACCTTATTCCCAGATAAATGAGTTGTAGTCAATGGGAAAAGATCTGCTAGAAGGAAGGCATTAAGGCATCCCACATCAACCAACGTGAGTGTAACCTACTAGCCAATAATTTGGAAGAACTCAGATGAAGAGAGATGAAGTAACTATTATGAAGTACATTTCCGATGTACACAATATATGGCTAGCGCACGATAGAAATCCTCTGAACCAACCAATAATGAAAAATGAAACAGAGGAGAGGAATCCACTGATAGGGTCAAATGGAAACCAAGGTAATGCACGAATCCCAATGTATGATAATGTAAGCTGATGTAGAACACAAGGGAAACCACTCAGTCAAAGACCCATGATATTGATCGATGCTGAGCACAAGGTCACCTATCAATGATGTAAATAGGGCCATGGTGTGACTCTAGGTCTACTCTCAGAGCAATTTGTCGGAGTCGATAAGAGCAGACCCACCACTAAGAAGTTAATGAGGACCTTGTTAACCAACACGAGTGAAGGACCAAATAGTTGATGTGATTCTAAAAATAACTTGATAGAACGAGTATCGCTGATAGAAATGAGTTAAGAGACACCAGAGAATGGTCGACAATAGGTTTACTTCCCTTGAACAAAAGCACGACTTGATGTGACTTTATGGAAGTATAAGATAACTTTGTATAATTTTCAATGTAAGAGGCATTAATAAACTCTACATATGATTGGAAGAGATAACCAATTGGAGGAGAACTGACTCAAGAATAAGGTTATGGCTTACCTAAAGCAGACTAAGTTCCATCCCGATGGAGGAAAGACTCAATTTAAGTGTTTTTTTTCAAGGGAGACATGACAGAATCTCGATTCCATCAAATGATGAATAAATTGTCTCGTTCCCACTCTTTTTTTAGAATATTTGATTTTTTTGTCTTTTTCATATTTAAAGCCTGAAAAGAAAAATTAAAAAAATAAAAAAATAAAAGAATTTTATAGTATAGTGGAGATAATGAGTTTCAAGGGCAAGTGCACTAGTTCCTGAGATTGGAACAATCCTATGCTTAATACAAAGTTGTAGATGTTGATCATTGACACTCAGGGGATGTTCTCTCCACAAAAAAAATAGGTGTCAAGTCGCAAAGGCTAATGAATGCATGGTTTGAACTTGTAAAAGGTCATGGTCAAAAAGAGGATTATACATGAGTCCAAATGAAGTCGGCTTAAGGCCAAAAGAGGTACAAGTGGGCAAAATTAAATGCGGTAGTACAACTTAAAACATGGGAGCCTATAGGGTATAAGTCCATGTAGAGTCTCACAAATGTCTTCAAAATATCATCAACTTTCACCTTTATCGCCACCATTTCATTCACATGTCACAACTCCATCACCATATAATCTTTCATTAGCTTCCATTTTGATAATTATATGGGTTCCATTTGGGTTTTCCAAAGGTTAATGATTTCTAGTATTATAAGTGAGTTAAATGGTTAAAACTTAGAAAAATGGCATATACTTGCTAATACTTAAAAGTGGCTTGAGTTTCATGACATGTGTAGGTCATTTGGAAGCTTCCAAGGCACCCTTATATTGCCTCCAATGCTCAATTCTAATTCGCTTCAAGATATGGAAGAAGATTTGGATAAAGGTCAAAGAGGATATGTGTCTCATCATTATTTATTTGAGTTGTAACTCTGAGATTTTCTAGGGATCTAGGGAGAGAATAATCGACCTCCATTAATGAAGTAGATTCTTATGTTTTTGTATAAATAGGAGATCCTCCTCCTTTCAAAGGCGTGTGAAAATTTGGGGAAATGCTCATGTTTTGAATATAGAATTTGGATTTGGCACCATGCTCATGAGTGATGTTCACTTTCATTTGGTTATGCTTGTATTTGGGGCCTCTCAACTTTCCATGTCTCATGCTTTTGGATTGGCCATCTATAATGTGTGAGATTTATTGTTTTTTATAGATTGAAATTTATTATTTTTCATATATTAAGATTTATTTCTTTCATATATTTTCCCGTGTGAGAGGTTAAGAGTGATTGTTTTTATTTTCTTTCATATCTAGAGGTTAAGAATGATTGTTTTTGCTTTCATTTCATATCATGTGGTTTTGATTGTTCATTTCATAGGATCTTGATTTGATAATGCACACATGATCCCTTAGAGTATATTTCATTTCATGCAATTTCATTCTTGAAAGAGTGGTGTGTTTTCAATTCCCGCAGGTGTGGTATATTAAGACTTCAATTCCTACAAGTGTGGTAGATTAAGATTTCAATTCTTGCAAGTGTGATAGATTAAGATTTCAATTCCACACATAATGTCTTTTGAATCGATTGTTGAAATAAAATAGGTGATTTGATTTGCCATTATTTGTTTTAGTAGTTAGATTTATCTAAATTGGAAGTTGATTTCTAGCATATATAGTGCACGCATGCTTCGCAAGTTTTACGAAACCCCCGAGTTGACAATTAAATGATAGGTAATTAATTTGCCTCAACAATCCATAAAATAACGAAGAAGAGGAAGAATGAGGCTTCAACGCAAAGTCATGGCGGGACTAAAGAGGACTCCTGAGCCTACACAATACTTGCAGCAAGGGCGACATATGTCGGTGAGGATCTAACTAGGAAGCCCATGGAAGGAAACTATCTACTACTATATTATGATTTTACAAGACGGCGAATGAAAATGGTTAAAAAAACGAAACATAATGGGGTCGACCCTATGGCAAAATATTGTAGTATGAGGTCAAGATGTATAATGCAACAGAAAAGTGATATCTTAACCTATATGCCAGTTCAGAAAAGTATACCTGCCATGATAGGTCAGTGATCATGGAGTCGAAGTGACAGAAAAACACTACTAAGTCTTCGTTACCTTGAAAAATAACCTCTCCCAACACTTTAAGCTAGGAGTCAAAATTTCATAAAATTATAAAAATTGAAAATGTTGAACTTTAAAAAAGTAGGTTTTTAAAATTTGACTATAAAAAGAGCTTTTTCAACTCACCGCAATTCATTTTCACCATCTAAGTGTTGAGAAGAGGGCTCTTGGAGCAAATTTTGGCTAGTCAATCTGATCAAATCCACCAACGAATTGATCACACACGGTCTCTAGGTAATTCTTATCCTTAAACTCATCCATTTGATAAAATATTTCATGATTTAAATCGATTTTAGAGAGGGATTTTTTGTTTTCAAACAATGCTCGGTGTGTACGTGGGTCAATAACTTGGAAACCATGTATAGAAATCCCTATATGTGAGTTTTCAAAGGAAACGTCACGTGTACACGATTGTTTCTTACAAAATTCACGTATACGCAGAGTAGGATTGAAAACCTTAATTTATAATTGATGAAATCCCTCAATTTTACAGGATTTTGATCATTTGGGGAGAGAGAGAGAGAGAGAGAGAGAGAATAATGATGTTGATAATGAATTTTTAGAGGATCAAGAATCATTGGATGGATTAAAAAATTGTGGATTGCTCAAATTCTTCATGATGCGCAACATAAGAGCATAGACTCGATTGTTGGAAATGTTAGTTCATTATTGGGAACCAGAGCAGGGCCTATTCATCTAGATCATATTCCTTTACAGATCAAAGTAGAATATATCTACTTCATAACAAGACCTTCTTGAGGGGGAGAAGCAGTTGACCTGAAAGGGAAAGTACATGAAGGCCTTAACATTGTTGATTATATTGTCGTTTATTGTGCACCAAGGACTGACAAGGTCGGATCACAGGTTCTGATCAAATAAATCATGAACTTTCTAATCAAAAGCATCCTTTTCACCATTTTCAGGATAGCAGGTTCAGCCTCCTTGCACTAGGCTTCACAACCTGTTATGTTCTTGGCAGTGGAATGCCTACGACTAGTAGTCTATGATTGGTGTACAACGCTCTTGATTAATATGAAAAAATAATTGACATCAGTCAAACAGGGAAAAACAAAGAAGTTTGGCTATGGTAGCATCCTTTTCTCGTTTTCTTTGATCGGATTTCAGTGCTACAACCCATAGTGTCTACTACCATCAATAGTCCTAGAGATCCTAGGATGGCCAGATGGCTAGATCCGTTGAAGCGACTTGGTGGGGGCAAAGTCACTCAGGTTGCCTTTGATGACGATTTCTTCCACTGGTGGTAGCAACAAGTCGTGGCCATAAAGGATTACCCATATGCAGGTGTGGACTTCTGAGAGGACCTGAAGCTAGCACTCCTCGAAGGAGATGCATGGGGTAACATTAGTAACAAAAATATTTTTAACTTATTTATTTTTTTTGGATTTTTTAATATAATCTCAAGAAATTAAAACTTTTTTTGGTGAAACAAAAATCTTACAAGGTTAAATGATCATGACATATATATTGGACCAATGATACTTGAGGGTCTACCAAGGCATAGGCATCACAGGAGATACATAGAGAGAGCAACAGCTAAGTTTGAGAGATTTATTCATGTTGTTCAGAGGAACTTGGAGAGTTTGACTCACCAGGTACCCATGGTAGAAGTAGAGGATCTCCCAAAGGATATATAGAGATGAGTGGTTGGAGTAACACGAGAGTGGGGTGGATCTTCTGACGAGTGGAAAATGCCATCGCCTTATTTTGAGATGCTCATCCAGGGCAGAGCGTACAACCTTAGATTTTAGATGACTGATCTTTTGATATATGGACATGATTCGGCTTAAGCCCTAATTTTGTAGGACATTTGTCCACATTTTGTAATATTTTGACATATTATATGTATCTATATATAGAGATTTCATGATGATTTTATCATATATAAAAATGATTTTGTGATGTTTTGATTTAATGTGATGAATGATTAAAATGCCAATCCAATGCTTGGTTAGTTATAGAATCAGCAAATGCATTATCTAATCATGGAGTATGAATGAAAGTAATAGAATTGAATGATATTTCTAATAGTCTCACTCTCAGAAATTGGTGATGTAATATAGGATCCCTCACATGATAAATGTTATTTAATTGAGACACAACCAATTGTGAATCCAAATAAACCACTAATGATTCAATACCATAAGATATTGCTTCAGATAGTAAATTGATATCGGCACCGTACTCAACCATATTATTAGAAGCAGGATCAATACATATGCCTCTTGAGACTAAGAACTGACCAGATGGATAATATATTACGTAAGCGACAAAAGCTAAATTCCGAGTATGTCTACTAGCACCATCTGTGAATCCTCAATACACCAAATCACCCATCAAAACTTAACAAGGCAGATCAAAAAAATATCATCATCACCATGAGACCCATAGACAGAAACAAAATACTATGTACAATATTTACAAAACAAAGCAAATGCTAGGCTAGAGCCTAGGCATAACACTTCTTGAGATAGAGCCCATTTCTAGGATCCAATAACACATTTCCTTCAAAGTCAACCCATTCATAGCACCTTTCTTCAAGACCTTTTTAACGGTAAAAGGATTGTACCACACAGGTTTGAATTTTCCTGCCCCCAAGGTGTCTTTGTCTTGGTCATAGACCAAAACAAGGTCAACTTCAGAGAAAACCCTAGGTCACACAGTCTTGTCATACTAGGATTTTACTCTTTTCTTATGAACTTCATTCATTGTGGCTACATCCTGATGCTACTCATCGAGATGTTCCAAATGAATGAGTCGTTCTTCCAGACTTGAGCTATCTGGAAAAACTTGGACTACCAATTTGAGAGATGGAAACATGTGGGTCAACATGCATTGAAGTACTAGCATGGTATAGTTGGTCATGACATATTTAATTATAATATGAATCAAACAAGTGATATACAATTGTAAGGATATACAAATTCTGACTAGGTGGGGAGTGCAGGCGACAACAAGAATAATTTAGGGAAATGTTTCAGTTTGGATTCTACTATGATTTCTTGGATAAATAGGAAATAGAAATTTGTTGCATCCAGCACTACAAAAGAAAAGTATATTGTAACCAAGTGAAGTCTGTACTGAAGCGGTGTGGCTTCGAAATTTGTTTTCAAGATTTTGATCAGGTGCAAATGACAACATGATGACAAGTCAAGGAACCTTGAGGAGAGCAGTTTGGCTCCAATATTATCAAGCAAATTGTTCATGGAAAGCTTGGATTGATTGAGCATGTCTCTCTTAGCAGAAGGGAGCGATGAGACAACAATATCAGAGGACAATCGTTCTTATAAAGAATGGTCCTACACTTCTCTCAGAGAGAATGTTGATATAATAGCATCATGGGAAATCCTTTTCCTTGTGTCAAATATATTGAGTAGTTGGGGAGAATGGTCCAACAAAGGACATTCATTCTCTCTGTGTCAAAGATGTTGACCAATTAGGGAGAATAGTCCTAGAATCCCATGATCACTCAGTTGAGTGTTTGGCTATCAACATCAGGATCATACTCTCCAGATAGGATGAGGAGCTCATTTAGCACCACCTCAATTGCTTAGATAAAGTGTGGCCTTTAGAGTTTCACCAAGGGGTCAAAGGCACCAACCCAAAGAATGGTGAACCAAAACTAGTCTAGGTCAGGAGTATCGACCAAGCTTATGGGTCAGTGGTACTAACCAAAGTTATGATGACTAGTTGATTGTAGATGTTATGCCATGTGTCAAGAGTACCGACCAGTTGTGGCAACTACTTGATGTTGATGATTTACCATATGTCAGAGTTGTCAACTAAGATATGGTAATTAGATGATGATGATGTTAATGATAATGATGAATTGTTATAGCCTTTTTTTAGAGAAATTTGTCAACATGAGAACATCTAGATAGTCATTATGAATACCTCCCTAGTTAAGAGAGAGTGTTGAATTTTTCTAACTATTGTTGGTCTTCGTAATTAATATTTTGATGTATTTATATTTTGCAAAGCATGTTCTTCATGCTTGTGAAAAAATAAAAATATTGGAAGGTATGCTCTTCATGTCCTTGGCTAAAAGAGAAAAACGTGAATTTTTTGCTCCAGATGAGCTAAGTCGACCTCCTCCTAGTCAAGTTGGCCTAGATTCATTGTGGTACCCATTCGGTCAACAAGAATTGTATAAATAAGTGTGACTAGACCTCCTCCAAGGGCATTTTTCATCATCTCATAAAGACTTAACATCTTTGTTGATAATGACAAGAAAGAAGGTTGAATACGTCTTTGTTTTGGAAGACGAATACATCTTTGGAAGACCAGTTCAAGGACAAATCTCTATCTAAAGTGCAAGACCGAATTTTCTCAGATGCTAACCTACCAAATCTTTGTAGAACAATGAATTCCAAATGCAAGATTATAAGACAAACAAGACAAATTTCTAAGGTGCAGTGAAATTGTAGGAAAGAGTTTATGAATGAATAAGAAGGACGAATTCTACCTTAGAACAGACTAGAGCAAGTTTCTTGGGCCAGCGAATTGACTTGACTAGGAGGATGAATCAGGTTTGACCTAGTGCTTGACTTAGATGTATCTCTGTTGAAGTGAAGAATTTCTCTAAGGAAAGGTTGTTGGGTTTTTCCCCATGCATGTTTTCCCATGGTAAACTCTTGTGTTCTTATGTGGTTGTCTCTTTATGATCCTCTAGTATTTTGTTTTATTGTTGAAGTTCTTTGCGTAATTATTTTATGATGAATAATAAATGTAAGAAAATATCAATAATAAGAAATAGTTATTAGTTTAGAGGACTATTGAAAAATCAACACTACTGACAAGCTGACCTAGTAGCCAATGAATAAACATAACTTTAGTCTGCACACGTGAGCCACAAGAGAGAGAAAGGATGATGTCATGCATTGGTGAGCCCTTCTAGGGCTAACATTGAAGCTTCTTGGTGCTAAGGTGAAAGTAGAAGCCCTCTAAAATCATTTCCTGATGGTTGGCCCTTATGTCTCTGCCAATGCTTCTCTATGGACCCTAATTTTCATGTTGGGGCACAAAAGTGGTCTCATGGGTCTCCCGGTGGTTAAAAATGCATGTCTCTGCTCCATCATTGGAGGCTTTCAAGGTGGTGGTTTCCCTCCCATGTCTCAAGGTGTAAGAACATCCTCCTATGGGCCCTAGATCAACTATCAATCCCTTATGAAATCTTAAGCTAATTGGGGGCACGCTTGTAACAGATGCATCATACCATAAAAGTCATTAACGTAGGGAAAAGTGTTCAAACATTGTGGGTGTTGGAAATGACCATGGTGATGTGTGATGCTCTATTGCAACTTGGAGTCCCACGGCTCTCAACACTCCACCTGTGGGTGTCAATATGCTCCTCTAAAAGACTTGGGACCTACTTAAGTTGCCCAACCCATGGTTATGGAACCACCTGACAATTACACATAATATCTTGTGCTAACAACTACATCATTAGGTACATTTAATCATTTTTGCATGTAAGTGAATCAATCTTGAATGTAATAAGTAATTTGACACTTCAAACAAGTTTTCCCTTCCAAAATTAAAGTTTTGAACTCACAATGGTGTTATCTCCCTAGGTATGAGTGGCTAATAGACCACTCTATCAATTGTTTCCAGCCCCCAAGGGAAAGTGACATGTCCTTAGTCCACCCTTCAATTGATAGGTGTCGTATGAATAATGTTAGAATTGAAGGGAGAAGACTTCATGGCCAAGTGTCGTGGTCAAAGGGACCAACTATGATGGACTCATCATCCTAAGCATATAGATGTGGGGAGAGAGCAATCGTGGATGCATGAGTTACCAACTTGGCCTTTGTATTTCCACCCCTTGTGTTTCTTTTACTTTTTCTTGATTTTTTTTTCTATTACTACTCATAGCTCAAAGGGTTAGAACTTGTTGTGTATGCTCTATAGTAGTTTTTACCCCCCTTAATAGTGAAGCAACTCATTGCCCACTAGGGGTTGGGGCATGCAACAATTCATTTTCATAATATGAAGAGAAATATGTGATTAAGAACTAGATGATGGGCATAATGAGTGAAGTAGAGCTCATGCTAGGCTTTTGCCCACGTGCTAATGTGTGTCCCAACCATCTTTTGCATTTTGATCTTCTTTTGTTTTTTCTTGTGGCCATATGCTTTTTTTTGTTCTTTTAGTTGCATCAAGCTTCCAAGTCTAAGTTATATGCCCTATCTAGGTATGAGGATGTATCATACCAAATCCCAGAGAACCAATGGTCAATTGAACCCAAAGGGGTGTAATGTAAGATGGAAAGTGGTAAGTATATAATAGGGAGAAATGGGACTACACTATCTCAATTGAGGTTTCCCAAGTAGTGCCCCTCCTCTACCCACTGGGCCATTAGGGGAGTTCCCACTGGACTAGGATAAAAGATTAACCACCCAATCTAAGGTGAAGGAACACTATCACGATCAAAACCCCTCTTCCTTCTAGGTTGCCCCATAATCCATATCAAATACCCAAAATACAAACAAGCATAAGCCCTTGATTGCAAAATGAATAAAGTAACTTTTCATCGAAAGCACAGCTTCCAATGTTTGTTCTTGCCAAATGGGCAAGGAAACATATGACTGATGCAGGTGGCGGAAATATGAATGGCACATCATCACTGACTACTAATAGTTGTCAAGGGTTGTTGGCTATCAGATGGAAGATGAGAGAACAAAATTTTGTATGGGGTCGCAGAGCCTTTTTCTCAGCTAGAAAGCAATGCCTTACTAAGTGTTAATATCACTAGTTAGCTTATTGGGATGCCTTGCTAAGTGCATGTATCACTCGTTAGAGTTTTCTATTGATAGTGGATTCCTTGAAGAGAATTTTGATACACTTGAGAGTTATAGTTTGTGATAAGCTTATAAAACTATTTTATCCTAGCTTATGATACATTATTGATATGTATTTGTAGTCACATTTATATATATATGAAGTACTTTGCTTCACAAGTTGTGTGTACGTGCATATCTAATTTTCAACTTAGTCCATTGATTTCATAAATGATTTAGTAAGCATATAAAAATAAAAAGGACAAATTTACTGTAATAATAATATGTTTTTATAAATATTTCCCCGTGTTATATACTTCAAAAGTGTGCCCCAAGTGTTACTATATTGTTGCATTGGACAGAAGTGAAATATATGCTACCATAATATAATTTAAATTGTATTTTAGCGCAGAAGTGAAATTTGTGCTACCATAATATAATTTGACTTATATTTTAGGACAAAAATGAAATATATGCTACTATATTTTGGTTGAGCATATTTTAGTTGAGCCAAAAAAACTCATTCTACAGCCAAGTGTGAAGGCGATGTGTAAGTATGTCTATCCTTTTGAAAATAAAAATAAAATATTTTCTAAATAAAAAAACAATGTTGGCTATAACAAAAAAGAAAAGAAAAAATATGCCATGCATATTCAATTAATTTTCCATCTCATCTCATGTAAAGTAATTAGAAGTTTATTTATATATAGAAAAAATTGTTAAAATAATATATTTTAATGCTGTATAGAATAAAATATCTAATGCGAGTATGAATAATATATTTTAGTATGAATTAATATTGACATATACTTAAAAATATATTAATAAAAAAACAAATTTAATGTGCACTTGAAATAAATTTAATGCACACTTATAAAATAGTAATCTCTATAAAATTCAAAAATATAATTTAAACAATAAAAAATTACACATCATTTTTCTGCACTCTAATATAAATTTGCACCTAAAGAAATTTGATCCATTTGATCTCTCTAGGCTCATATAAGATTTGCTTAATCTCTCTAGGCTCATATAAGATTTGCTTAAGATAGATCTATACTAGTTGTATTTTTGATAAAAAGATTTGTATCCTATGGTAAATTGATCAAGAAAATCTCAAGATTGAAATATTCAAATTTACAAGTTTAACACCTTTTGGTAAGACCTGACTAACTATGATCTAGCCTACCTAATAATACCTAGTAATTTTTGAAGAAAGAAAAGTCATTCATATTTTAAATAGTGGAAATTAATTTATTTTCCTGCCTGCACTAGGTTATCGCCCCGGGCTGCTTCCATCTGCAAAAGGATTTTGTAAAGAACCCTTTCATCATAAAATAATTTATTTCCCTGCCTTGTACTAGGTTATGGGCACTTGCTTCATCCATCCACAAAAAGCTTTTATAATGAAAGAACCCTTTTATAAACGCACCTGCCTGTTCCACACAATGAAAACCTGAATTGGGGAATCGTGGAAAGACCGGACAGCTGAACTTGCCATGAGTTAATGAAATTTTGTCAAAAGCATATCTTCATTTTCATAAATCCATCCAGTAATATCAATGTCTTTGCTTAAATTGAATACATGACTTCAAGGTCCAAGAACGAACCATTACAGAAGAAGACGGCTTTAAAACAACAGACTACATGAGCTTTATTTCCAATAGAAACTAGTCATGAAAGCCTATTGAGGCTTTTCTGTGAGAATATAACGTTACAAAAGGGAACATCTCTGGTTTAAGGAGACAAAAGACATCCTTCAAATACTAGGCATTTGAATTTTTAAAAAATTTAACCTAAATTATACACAAGTGATTTGTCAGGGAGCTTGTCACAAAAAGTTTATCTCAAGTTCAAGACATCATAACAGGTTTTCTTGTCTGTTCAGTTTATTTCCTCTCAACGCTCAAACAAAAAGCTTGCAATGCGATCATGCTTCTAATGAGAACACTGACTGCACTAAAATAACTGGTATGACTCAGAATCACGATGAAAACAAAAAATGGAATTCTGATTCCTCAATTTTGAACTTCCTTATGGGACATACGGTGAATCTATCATAGCCCACTCGAATACTTGTTCATATTGCGAAGCCGCATTATCCCATGTGTAGTTTTGTATCATTCCTCGTTTCATGATCCCTTCCCATGAAGATTTGTATCGCCGATACGTTTCGATAGCTATCCTCAATGTCTGAAATTCAATCATTAGTAATATCAGGTGGGTAAGATGGCCTAAAAGGTTTTTAAAGAATAGAAAGTCCGCACTCATAATAACCATTCTCAAAGTCATTGTTAACAAATAAAAAGCCAAGTACTTACCCCCAGCATAGCTTCCTTAGTTAACGGAGTAAATCTCCATCTGTACGGAAAAACAAGATATCACGTCAGTTCCACAAATTCCACCAATAATTTAGTGATGCTAAAATCTTATTTTAAATTTCATAGATCAAAGTTATTCCAAACTGAAGTCTCATATACGTAGAAGCTTTAGGTCTATGATGTTGAGATATACAATAATGTAGCTCATATTAAATTCTTCGATTTTGGAATTTATGAAAAATCAATAGATCAAATGGCATAGCTCTCAAATTGATTTTCTACCTGTTAAGAAATATATTCTGTAGTTTATAAAGAGACAATTAAACCCTAACTGCAACAAGAACAAACACACCGCTCTCTCCCGCCTCCCCACCCCCCTCCGTCCCCCCCAACCAAAATTCACATAAGCACTAACATTAAATCTCAAACAACATACCCCGTGCCAACACCTTCACCTTCATTAGCAAAAGGGTCAAAGTCCACAACAGTATCCTGCAACCAACCCATGCAAACCCGTTAGTAAACTATAAATTTATCAAACTTTCAGACCATAAGCATAAAAATTATCAAATCGAAAATTTGTAAGCCTTACCCGGAGACCTCCAGTGCAATGAACAACTGGAGCTGTCCCATATCTCATTGCGTAGAGCTGGTTGAGGCCACAGGGTTCAAATCTCGAAGGCATCAATAATATGTCACATCTATAGGAGTCAATCAACAAATGAACAGTTAGTTTCTTTCAAACTAATGACTTAGAATTTAAAGAACCAAACCCATAATCAATTATTCGGTTAAGTAATACCCTGCAGTTACTTTGTGTGAAAAAGGTACACTGAATCCAACCCAGCCTCTGAACCTGTCTTTATAAGTAGACTCTGACATTTTCATCCAGGACTCTATGAGTGGATCTCCAGAGCCAAGCATAACCTGTAACAGATTTCGTTATTGGTACCATTCTGTCCTCTCTCTCTCTCCCCCTCACACAGAAACAGACAACATTACACCTTGAGCAGCAAAAGAATGCCTTGTGCACATTCGAAAACAATATGGCATATAACTCATCAGCAAATGGTCGAAATGATGAAAAGAACCAAATACCCTCAAAGAAAAGGGAAGCAACAGTACACAGATTAATAGATGAACCTTTAAAGTGAAAGAAAAAAATGCATGCAACTTGCCACATCCATATTAAAGGGACGCAACAGGGTTAGAACAGATCAACTTCAAGGCTAATGTTTCCCAACTTGGTAATGTGAGTTGAGGAAAATCATTCAGCAGTGTGGAACCATCTGGGGTAATAGGAAGGTATAGTTCGTCTGACTACCTAATTTTTTTGAGACCAGAGGAAGCTGATGAAGACAAATATGAGATAATGAAAAGAATTTGTGCACCCATCCGGTCTCCAAAAATCCCACCCTTGATCAGGGCAGAGAAAACACTTTTTTCAGGAAGAGGTTGCTAACCTAGAACACAATCTTAGCAGAATGGAGTATAAATCCGGAGGAGCAATGATAAGAGCCGAAATAAATTTGGCTGCTGTTGGAGATGAACCCTCCAAGTTCCTTTTTGGCATATTAAAAGGATACATTCTTTAGAATACTTTTCTTCTCTAGTTCTCAAAAATAATATTCCTTCAGTTATGAAATATCAGAGGCCTTCCAAGAACATTCTAAGAACAGTTTTGCATGGTCTCCTAACTCAGAAGTATGCAGAAGAACCAAGGAGAATTGATTGTATTTTGGTTATTCCTAGTACCTTAATAGAAATGTCAATTTTTGAAGCCTATCCGGATGTGAAAAGATATTAAGGCAGTAGTTTGGTCCTTGTAGGATCGCAAATCTCTGGAAGAAGATGGTCTTCTAGTAGCATTGTACATAATATAAAGCCATGTGGTACGCAGTTGTAGAAGACCTTATCAAACATGCTTGGTAGGTCATCATTCAAGACCAATGTTACCCTTATTTTTATCAGGAATTTATCACCAGGGATCTGGAATATAACTTTGGCAATATTGGCGAGAATATCAAAATTATCGGAAAACTTACAGACACAAAAATAATAATTTTTTCCATTTTTTAAACATCTTAAGTGACAACATCAAACAAACACATTTCGACATAAATATGAAAATAAAACTGATATATAAGATGTCAAGAATTACATCACACATCCATATTGAAATCTGATATCTATCCTGTCATAAGCCCTAACAAGATGATACAAAATTACATCAAAACAAAAATAAATGCATCTTAGGAGATGAATCATGGAATGAAAACAAGAGGTTTCCCCTTGATATCTCCCAAGGGGTAACTACTTTAAAGGCACCCTCACAAGAGTGTTATGTTGCGAATCGCATGAACGATCTTGCTCATATTTTCCAAACTCAAACAATTCTTAGTTTCTCCTTCAGATATGTGATTATGATAGCTTAACTATGGTATATCAAAACTCCTCCCTCACTTCTTAGATAACAAATGCACTTATGGATGGTACATTATGTTGAAAAATTGGGTAGCTGTGGTTGGTATTTTCATAGACAAATTGATGGAGAAACTTCAAATTTTGATGTTTGATCAAGTTGGCCTAAGATGGACAAGTCGGTCCCACATGCGGAAAAGCCACCTCCAAAATCATATAAATAAGACCCACATAGTCTAACGAGGCGGAGGAGTTGCCCGGAAAGTTGTGGAAATTCCCATCATATTTAGAGAAAATCTGGTAAGGATTTTTGTAAATCTAAGTTATAGTTGTTAAACTTCAAAATTTTAGGTGTCCTAAACGTTTTTGATGGTGCTGAATCCATTTCCACCATCAAAAACACGATTCAAACACTGCGTCTACAAGATTTTTTGAAATTTTTTTGCTCGGATTCCGACCACTTTTGGCTGTCCGGGCAATTCCTCCGCCTCGTTAGACGACTCCAATAAGACCTCATTGGAGCTCATTAGGCACACATCACATCCATCCATTCGATCTGAAAATTGAAGAGACACGTCCACACGAGCAAAGGAGTCAAAGGAGTATTTTCTGCCTATTTTCTGCCTGCATTGACCAGCATATATTCTTCTGTTTGACTTTCGTTGACTTGGGCTAGTTTGCATCTGTTTGACCAAAGTTTTGACTATTTTTGGAGGCTGAAGATTGCAGAGGTTCATTGACTTGACTTGACCGAGATTCTGTACTGTTTCTGGCTTGTTGACTTTGGTTGACTGCATGATTTGAATGAGACCCTTGACCAAGATCTTGAATGGTTAGTTGACTGTTATCTTGACTGAATTGTGGCCCTCCGTTCTTAGCCACCACAGGCTGAAATTCAGCCCTCTGTTACAGACTGATTTTGACCAGCACTGACTTTCTTCTCTCTCCGTTGACTTGTTTTATCTTGGATATATTGAGGTCAGAATTTGGAATCTTGTTGGAATATTCTGACATACTTTTGATGAACATAATTTCTCTCATAAGGAAAGATTGGTTGGGTTTTCCCCTTGTGGGATTTTCCCTGGCTGTGAAGCCTAATTTCTGGTGTCTCTTGTTTTACTGTTCATTGTGATCTCTACTGCTCTATTGATGAAAGTGAATGGTTGAAGTATTTCATGTATAGCTCTTAATGATTGGAATTTTAAAATAAGATTGATTGTATCATTAGAAGTAGTTATCAATTTTGAAAAACTATACTAGTCTTGATTGCACTAGAAAATCAACACATTATGGTAACAATATGCTCTAATTGATGTTCCATGCACTGGTTTTTCATGCTTGGATGTGATGTTATAACTTTCAAGTCAGTCATGAAAGTAGTAAATGTTAGGAGTAGTCAGAGATGGAAGGGTTCTGCTAAATATAGAAGGGCACTAAATTTGGCAAAGGGACCATAAGTGAAGGCGTAGTTTAATTTTTCTTATTTTGACTTGGGAAAATTCTAATCTTCCTGTAGTCAAAAAAGAATCAATCTCACCCCTCCATTGAGTTTTAATCTCAATCGTTCGTGGATGATGGAAGGCCAAGTCGACTTTATAAGGATAGAAAGGGCACAAACTTAGATTATTATTATGCACTAGAGACTTGTGTGTTCAGCGCAGCAAAGAAAGTTTTGTAGATCAGAGTGCTAGGGCAGAAAGATAGGCAGAATAGCCTCAGCGAATTCTTTAGCCAGCATACATCATTTTTCAAGGCCTTGTTAGCCTTGTGCAGGAGGGTCAATTCAACCTGTACAAGTTTGTATAGCTGTGCATACAAGGAGGTCAAGTTGGATAAATAGTGCGCAGATCAATGTGTTGAGGGGCAGCGAATTGAAAGGAAAAGTTTACCTCTGATTTGTAATAAATATTTGAGATCTTTGTTGCGCAGAATAATAAAAACAGACAAGTTGGCAGGTTTTCCCTAGTTAGGGTTTCCCAGGTAATTTCTGGTGTATTGTTTTATTGATTGCTTGTGTCTTTGTAAATTTATTTTCCGCTGCTATTATTTGTTAGAATACTCAACATATTTAGTAAAAGGGTTTGGAGTTCAGTTTTCAATTTCTTCATCACAGGTTTTTATTAAATTAGCAATTGGGTATTAGAAAGCTAACATGGTATCAGAGCGGGTCTTTGATTGAAGACCAAAAAGGGGACGCAATTCACTTCAAGGTTGCGCTAGGGTTTCTAGCTACGTGACCTGGGGATAATCTCTGCTAGGGTTTTCTCTTAGCAGGGTCTACGCAAGGGAGCAGGTGAAAGACACAGGAAAGGGGACATAATTCACTTCAAGGTTGCGCTAGGGTTTCTAGCTACGTGACCTGGGGATAATCTCTGCTAGGGTTTTCTCTTAGCAGGGTCTACGCAAGGGCTTCTCGGCAGTTTGAACTTGCAGAATGGTGTCTTTGGAGCTAAGATTTGAGGACCTCCTTGAAAGGGCCTCAAAGTTCTGTTCCTGGAAGGAGAGGATTGGTGTAGTGTTAGAAGAGAAAGGAGTTTGGGAGTTTGTGGACAATCCACCAACCCTACCACAAGACCTCAATAGTTGGCCCAGCACAATAAGAAAGACGCAAACGCCAAGAGGATAATCCTTGAAGGAGTCAAGGATCACATCATATGTCACCTTTTCGAAAAGAAGACAACTCAGGGCATGTGGACAACTATCTTAGGGTTGTTCCATGGTTCAAGTAAGGCCAGGAAGTTGGTACTTAGAGATCAACTCAGAAATATCAAGATGACCAAGTGTAAGTTGGTGATCTCATACCTTACCAAATTCACCCAAGTGAGGGACAAGTTGGCTAGAGTTGGTGAGACCGTCTTGAATAAAGACCTTGTTAGTTTTGCAATATTGGGCTTTTCCAAGTCATGGGAAAACTTCACTAATGCAATGAGTGGTAGAGAAAAGCTTCCAAATTGGGAGCGGCTATGGAGTCATTGTGTGCAAGAGGAGATCCAAAAGCAAACTAAATTTGGGTCTCATGTGAAGACTGAGGAAGATGAAAACTTTGCCCTAGCTAGCAAAGGGGGCAAGGCCAAGGGCAAGAAAAATCCAGGAGGGGTAGAGCCCAGTTCAGGAGGCAAGAAGAAGAAATACCTCAGCAAAGTGAAGTGCTTATCTTGTCATCAGTTTGAGCACTACTCCACCAAGTGTCCAAGCAAAGAAAAGGGATCCAAGAAGGATCGCAAGGTAGCATCAGCAGAAATGGAGTTCACTTCTTAGTTTGAAAATTTTTCGCTCATATTGCATTGCAAGCCCAGTGGCTAGCAACATGTGGTATATTGATAATGGAGTGTCCTGTCATATGACCGAGAACAAGGGATATTTCAACTAGTTGATAGAGAAGGATATGTAGTTTCATATAGAGATGTGAGATGATGACATGTACCTAGCACAGGGCATGGGTACTATCAAGTTTGAGAGGGAGTCCAAGAATCCTCTCTACCTTAGAGATGTCATCTACATCCCAGGATTGAAGAAAAACCTTGTTTCAATCTCAACCTTGGAAAACAAAGGTTATGAGGTTATCTTTAGCAAAGGAAAGGCCTTCCTCAAGCCCTTAAATTTTGGAACCCTGAAGCAGATTGGAGTTAGGGTGAAGAACCTCTACAGGTTATAGCTTGGTACAGTCGTGACCTCGAGCAGCAGAGAGATCAATGTGCATAGATGTGACCTTGGTGAGCTTTAGAATAGGCATATGGGTCACTTACACCATGGAGTGTTGAATATTTTGAGAGAGATTGCTATATGGTTACCATAGTACAGTGTAGATCAACATAACATGTGCAAGGCTTGCACACTTGGCAAGTATGCCAAGACATCCTTTCCTAGCAGAGACATCAGGGCCAATAGCATCTTGGAGTTGATACATTCAGATGTATGTAAACCATTTTCCTCTCCATCCCTAATGGGATACAGATACTATGTCACCTTCATTGATGGACACTCGAGAAAGATGTGGATTTTCTTCATGAAGAAAAAAATTTAGGTCTTCTCAAAGTTTGTGGAGTTCAAAGCCTTTGTGGAGAACCAAACTGGTAGGAGGATCAAGGTGTTGAGATTAGACAATGGTGGGAGTACATCTCCAACGCCTTTAGAGACTTGCATGCCAAGGAGGGCATCACGAGAGGGCTCGTCACACATCATAACCCTCGGCAGAATGGGGTGGCTGAGCGCAAGAACTAGAGCATTGTTGGAGTGGCTAGGGCTATGTTGCATGACCAGGGGCTACCTATGTTTCTTTTGGCAGAGGCATGCAACACTGCAGTCTTTTTGCAGAACAGGATTCAACGTACGGTTCTAGGTAGAGTTACACCAAAGGAGGCTTTCACAGGCAAGAACCATGACGTGTCTTGCTTCTGGATCTTTGGCAGCCTTGTTTACTGCAATGTGTCTTCTGATAACTGGAAGAAGCTAGAGTGCATAGCAAAGAAGGGCATTTTCGTGGACTAAACGAGGCATCTAAGGCATACAGGGTGTATATTCCAACACCCAAGAAGACAATGATCAAGCGTGATGTGAAGTTTGAGCAGAGGGCTCTCAAGAAGTCCTTGGGGCGTGAGCAGGGTGCAGCATTGGAGGAGGAGCAACAGGCTCCCAACCACGAGGCGCGTCCAGTTTCTTAGACTTCATTATAGTCAATAAATGGGTAGGTTGAGAAACATGTAGATGAGGAGAAAGCGCGAGAAAGGGAGGAGAGAATAGAGCTAGAAGGACCCATTCAGCCAATGACTCCTAGTGCAGGAAGAGGATGAGCCAGGAGGTGTTAATTTGGCAGCTCAGTGACAAATTCCAACCATGGGACAAGATTCCTCTTTTCGAGAGGACCAATTTTGCCTATTGAAGCACTCAATCTGGAAAAGGGAAAGTGAACTTTTTAAGAAAATCACACATGTAGACAAAAGGACAAGTCGGCCTTAACAGGAAATGGACACCCTTGAAAGCCTATAAATACAAGTGACCTCAACCTCATTTGGACATCACCAAGCATCTTCTTCTCTTATTCATTAATTGGTTCGCACAGGTCTGAGGCTGGGTCGACGAAATTGGTTCATATAGGTCCGAGATTGCAAGGTCTTAAGCTCACACATGTATTATGTGAAAATTTGGAAGACCCAAATTTCTACTGCATTAACTGATTAAGTTTCTTCTACTTGTCAAATAACAGAACAAATTGTTCACTGTGTTCTAAGGTAAATATCAAAACCAATACACTGCAGCCTCCACTAATTAAATTAATATGCGGAAACAAGAATTTGAGCAAGATGAAATAACACACTAGTGACACCGTTATTTTCGGACCAATGTCCTCGGAAAAACCCAATGTGGGAACACTGGTGCAGCAGCTGAGGGTTTGTATTATTAAGCAGTATTTTTTTAATACAATCTTTGGATGCTTTGCTGGCTATCCAATACAGAGAATCTGACTGACCGAGAGATGAGTGAGATATACCTCACACTATCACTCACGATCCAGTACTGATCCAACCACTAAACTGCTAGCCCCTAGCTGCCTCTGCGCAATCACTACGTTGGTTTGCGTCAAAGCTTCTGGGAACTATGTCACTCCTTTGGCTAATCAATTTGCCTCTAGAACTTCAACTTTCTACCCTCCCGGTCTCACGCCCTGACTTCTAGCTCTGAAACTCAATTCTCCAGCAAAATTTTGAATCTCTTCTCAGGCTCTATGTTGCTTCTGTGTGGCCCTACGCTGCCTAGTGTCGCTCTACGCTGCCTCCTCTAGATCTCTCTCTACCTTCTCTACGATGTATCCTCGGATCAGGAAATTCTCCAACCAGAAACTATCTTTGCCCCTCACTGCAAGAAATCCCCTCGATCACTTCTTCGACAATTGTTGCGCTGCTCTCTTCAACAATCTCTTGATCTCTTACTAGATGTGTTTTCCAAATGCCCATCAAGCCTCTTCTCATAATCTTCTCATTGAGAACCAATGGGACAGATTAGATTCTAATCAATGGCTTCGATCTTTTTAGCTTGATCCTCATCTTCTTCTAGAAGTTTCACTCCTAATTTAATTAATACCCTTTAATTATTTTAATTTCCTAAGTTTAGACTTATGCATCCATTAAAACTAATTAATTATTTTAATAAAACAGTGTCCGGGTGAAATTTTCCAAAACGATTTGTGGGTATTCTGGAATACATGTGTCCAAGCTTCCCTCCAAATTTTGAGCCTTAGAGCACATCCGATGCTACCAAAAATCAACACTCCATCTTACCGAGTAATGTGCTCTAGTAATGTTGGCCCTACCACTGCCAACGTTGCATTTGCACTGCAACCTTCTCCAACAATGGTTGCTACTGCTTCAACAACGAAGAAGCATCCAAAATTATTAAACAAGTGTTCAATATGATGTATCTGTTGCTGGAGTTTTGACTGTTGCTAGTCTCTGCGCTAACTCTCTAAAGCCTCTGCGTTGTTGCTGACTCTACACTGTGCCAACTGCACTACTGCCAACACTAGCTTTGCGTTGTTCAGACTTTGGCGCTCCCAGCTATTGCAACTGTCACTCTGACACTCCTCTGCATCAACTGACCTGGTTCATTTTGCTACTTTTAATATGGGCTCCCGCAGCAAGGTATTGATCCAAGAGGTGGAGTCCTGAAGGATCCTGCCCAACTGCAGTTCTTTCGAATTACAGTATTAGATCACCCCACCTCTCCCCTGGAGGTATCTGGGCAATCATGGCAAACTCCTCTTCCTCGATCTTTGTGGCTGTAGCCTGCGGACCATGTTTCGCATCCTTGTCCTTCTTCTTGAGAGGACACTGTGTAGCGTAGTGACCAAGTTCACCACACTGGAAACATTTAATCTTTGAGACATCCTTCTTCTTTCTCTGTTGCTCCTACTGCCCCTTAGATGCAAGGGCTGCATTTTCTTCCTCCTCCTTGGGCTTCGTCCCACTGTTGCTTTTGCCATCAAGTTTGCACTTGACTAGGTCTTGCCTCATCTCTTCTTGCTAAGGAGTGGCCCACATTCCTTCCCAATCCGGAAATTTCTCTCCGCCCAGGACACTATGGACAAACACTTGCCATTCTTCTGAAACTGAATTCAGGGCCAACCTCACCATCTTTGTAGGTTGAGGTGTTGATCCTACAACTGCGAACTAATCTCGGACTTCTTGAAGCTTTGATAGGTATCGATCAATGTGTTCCCCTTTCTCCATCCTAACTAATCTCAGCTTCTCCTCTAAGTACATCTTCTGTTGCTCGGAAGATCCTTTATATAGCATAGGCAAGGCATCCCACATCTCTTTGGCCATCCCTTTGCCAGTAATGTGACATACAACGTGATCCCTCACTCCATCGACGATCAACCACTTGGCCTTCGCCATCTCGTCGTTGTCCTTTTTGAGTGGATCTGCATCACCTGGTACATCTACCACATTGTCGACGCACATCTTGAGATCATGCTCATCCAGAGGGCATGAGATCCTAGCCTTCTAGATCACATAGTTAGATGCGCCATCCAACTGATCTTGATCTCTCGGCCCATTTGCTACCATCTTTTCCAACAAAATGTCAAACTGGATCCTCTCTCCTCTGCGTTGTTGTTGGGCTAGCCTACAAACTCCTTGCTAGAGTTAGTAGATCTACTCCTCTCGACTGCTGCTTTGCAAATGAGAAATCAAATTCCCTGGCTAGGAATTCTCTAAGGAAGAAATTCTCTCAAACAGTGTGCTCTTCCCTAAAGCTTTTGCTAGGTTGTTGCCTCTATGGTTGACAAAACTCAATCTGAAAATATTACCTCTCTATCAACTCACTCAGAGAGATTTTCCACGAAAATCTTGCCCTTCTAGCTTGGACTGTGCAATCCCTCTAGGGATTCGATCTGCTGCCTCCACAGTACTTCGATCTCCCTCCTTCTCTTCAGCGCTAGGCTCTTTTGATCTGCTCTCTTCCTTCCCTTGTGCTCTGATACCATGTGATAATTTGGAAGACCCAAATTTCTACTGCAGCAACTGATTAAGTTTCTTCTATTTTTCAAATAACTGAACAAATTATTTACTGTGTTCCTTACAAGAGAGGTAAGGTTGTCTCGCTTGATGTCACTATTATGCATGGCCCGGTAGATTTCAATATCCTCCTTAGACATGACTACATCTATGTTGTGTTCTACAGTAAATATCAAAACCAATACACTGCAGCCTCCACTAATTAAATTAATATGCAGAAACAAGAATATGAGCAAGAAAGAAATAACACACAAGTGACACTGTTATTTTTGGACCAATGTCCCTAGAAAAACCCAATGTGGGAAAACCAGTACAGCGGCTGAGGGTTTGTATTATTAAGCAGTAATTTCTGAATACGATCTTTGGATGCCTTGCTGGCTATCCAATACAGAGAATCTGACTGATAGAGAGATGAGTGAGATATACCTCACACTATCACTGGCGATCCAACACTAATCCAACCACTAAAGGCTAGCCCCTATCTGCTTTTGCGCAGTTTCTGCACAATCACTGCACTGCTCTTCATCATAGCTTTTGGGGACTGCGTCACTCATTTGGTTCATCGATTTGCCTCTAGAACTTCGAATTTCTGCCCTCCCAATCTCACACCCCGACTTCTAGCTCTGAAACTCGATTCTCCAGCAAAATTTTGTATCTCCTCTCAGACTTTGTGCTGCCTCTACGTGGCCCTACATTGCCCAGCATGGCTCTGTGCTGCCTCCTCTAGATCTCTCTCTGCCTTCTCTGCGATGTATCCCCGGATCAAGAAATTCTCCAACCGGAAACTATCTTTGTCCCTCACTGCAAGAAATCCCCTCGATAACTTCTGTGACAATTGTTGCGTTGCTCTCTTTAGAAATTGATCTCTTGAGCTCTTACTAGATGTGTTTTCCAAATGCCCATCAAGCCTCTTTTATAATCTTCTCGTTGAGAACCAACAGCCCAAATTAGATTCTAATCAATGGCTCAGATCATTTTGGCTTGATCCTCGTCTTCTTCTAGAAGTTTCACCCACAATTTAATTAATACCCTTTAATTATTTTAAGTTTAGACTTAGACATCCATTAAAAATAATTAATTATTTTAATAAAACTATCTCCCGGTGGAATTTCCCAAAATGATTTATGGGTATTCTGGAATACATGTGTCCAAGCCTCCCTGCAAATTTTGAGGCTTAGAGCACATCCAATGCTACTAGAAATCAACATATTAGGGTTTTGGTTTCTGACCGCAGGCTTGACAAAGGCAATTTTCAGCTATAACCACAGGCACACAGGCTCATCCGTGCAGTTGGAAGTCTCAGCCACACACAGGCTCATTTGTGCAGTTGGAAACTCTCAGCCACACACATACCTCTTCCTCCATGCAGTTGGGATTTAGCCTCTAGGGTTTCAAGTTGACATTTGACTGCAATTGATCGCAGACAAGAAAAGTTTTCTCTGATCTGGATTGATGCTAGGAACATATTTCTTAATGTTGTTGGCTTAATTTCTAGATGATTTTGTATAGGCTCATTGTACTCTCTGTTGAACGTTTTATGACAATCTAATAGAAGAAGAATTACAAAGGGTTTCCCTTAGTGGGTTTTTCCCTATTCATTGACCAAAAATTTGGTGTCTCTTGTTGATGTGTTGATTGTCTCCTTTGCTATTCCATTTACTGTTCTATCTTCAATTACTGTTGATGATTGAAAATATTAATTATTGATGAAAGATTGCTAATTGAAGAATTGAAATAGGCTAAAGTAATTGAAACAACATAGAGCAGACTAAAATTTAACAAAGGGCAAATCAATTGATTAGGGAGGCTCAGAAGAGAGTTGGAGCTCCTAGTTCCACATTCAGATAGTAAACAACCACAGAGATATATTAGGTACATAGCACTTATGACTGAGGTGATAGACTCAGAGCCTTCTTGTTATAAGGAGGCAACCTCTCAGCAAGTACGTCAAGATGTCATGGTGGAGGAATATTCCTCTCATGCAGAATGACATCTAGGAGATTGTGCCAAGTCCAGTTGACAAGTCAATGGTTGGTTCATGTTAGGTGTACAAGATTAAGCATTCAGTTGATGGGAGTGTGGAAAAGTGTTAGGCTATATTTGTGTCCAAAGGTTTCTCTCACCTTGAAGAGATAGATTGATGAGACGTTTGTACCAATGGTCTGATATTTATCCATTAGGACCATTTTGGTGATCGCAGCGCAGATGGGGTGCAAGGTTGTTAAAATTGGCAACTAGGGCCAAACTCCACGTGGGTCTACTTATCCATGGCAACTGATATTTTTCTTGGATTCCTCTCGTCGAGAGGAATAGGATTAATCTAAAGATCATCCAATTTGGACATGTATTCATGGAGATATGAATTTATTTGTGTTATGGAACAACTCGTCAAGGTCAGCCAGCAACCAAATTGCCCCGACTTGTGCTCAACTTTTTAGTATAAAAAGAGGTGGCTCGTTAGTCATTTGGACACACACACTCTTGTGATCTCTCTTCATTCTATTTTGGGTTTGATGAACATGAGATCTAGAGAGAGTGCCCTAGGTGATACGCCGCCCTATGGAGAAGCCTTATCCCAGCCTATGATGAAGTCTAATCCTAAACGCTGTCATGAAGTCTATCTTAAACGTTGTCATGAATAAGACTATCATGAAGTCTAATGCTAAAGGCTGTCATGAAGTCTAATGCTAAAGGCTGTCATGAAGTCTAATCCTAAACGTTGTCATGAAGTCTAATGCTAAACATTGTCATGAAGTCTATCCTAAACGTTGTCATGAGTTGTCATGAAGTCTAATGCTAAACATTGTCATGAAGTCTAATCCTAAATGTTGTCATGAAGTCTAATGCTAAACGTTGTCATGAAGTCTATCCTAAACACTGTCATGAAGAATGCTATCATGAAGTCTAATGCTAAAGGCTGTCATGAAGTCTAATCCTAAACGTTGTCATGAAGTCTATCCTAAACGTTGACATGAAGTCTAATGCTAAACACTCTCATGGAGGATCTATCCTACCCTAGCCGCAATAAGGAAGTAATTTCAGTCACCTAGCTGCAACACTTAAGGCAGCAAGAAGGGACACTTATATATACATCCATTATACGTTGTCCTTAAGTATCATGAAGAGAGCTAATTATCAATGTAACAGGAATCGGTGAGTACTCGCGATTCCAAATCTGCTCGCACGCGAAACGATCTGAGTCGTATCTCTGCGAGTCAAATCACGTTGACTGAGTTTGACTCGTGGTCAACGTGAGTTTGACTCGCGATTATGGCGATTTTTCTAGTTTTGCCAATTCCATGTTTTTTTTCCCGAGTCCCGCCAGGTTTTGGTTTAGGGTTTATCGGGTTTCGGACTGTCACTTGGGTTTCGGATTGTCACTTTATAAGTTTATCAGTCCACCGTCGACATCGCAGAGCTATTTCATAGTCCATAGTACATACACCGTAGAGCCGGATTGCAGAGTCGACGCTGCAGAGCCGAATTGCAGAGCCAATTGTTGACACCACAAAGCTGAATTGCAGAGCCAGATTGTTGACACTGCAGAGCCGGATTGTTGACATACACGGTTACACCGCAGAGCTGGATTGTTGACTTAATATAATTTCATAACCTGCGTGAGGTATTCATTTTAACATTCTGCAAAAACATATTGCTTGATACAATAAAACCAGAGTTCTGCATGTTTTCTAAATATATAATATATATGCATCAAAATATATAAAAAATTAAAATATGCATTATATAAAAAAGGCTTCATTCACAGGTTTTCTGGAAGTTCATGTTCCAAACTCCACACTTTGCTCCTGCTTCCAACGGCATTGGGAAGAAAGCAATAAGTTATAACCAAGCTTTTTAACCTTATCAAGTGTTAAGAAAGCAAATGCCAAGGACTAATCAGTAAAAGATACCCAATAGGAAAGTGACCCTTGCATAGAGTTGCTAATGGAGCTGCAAATGTATGCATAAAGCTTGGATGGAGTAAAATCGAAAAGCCAAAGAAGCTCAAGTGAAAACAACATTACAATGAAATGGAGAAGGTAACAACTGTGCCATACACTTTTTCCATTCAAAAGCAATGCTATGATTGATGGGATCCTAGAGGTTAGAGCTGAGAACTCTGCACCTTCTATATCAACCAGATTGTAGCAAGTGCTGCTCAATATTCACTACACAAACCAACGGCTTGTATATTCCATCTCAGCTCTCACATTCACTTTGGCATGCAACTCAAACCTATAGAGATCACATTACAACTTACCTCTAAATAATATAATTACAATTAAAGACAAACTTAATAAATATTTACACAATAATTACAATCAATCAAAACTCTCCAAAAAATCAACCAAACTCTGGTTTTATTTTATCTACTATCAAGAAATATGTAACCTGCATTTCATGTATCAAGTAATATGTTTTTCTGGTTTTATTGAAAGGCAACATTTCTATTTTTTTAGAATAGAAGTGAACCTCAATACTACTCCATAACAGTGATCCTCATAGTCACACCTATCTATCTCCTAGACTCTAGTACATTAGAATACTGCTGCATAACAGTGATCCTCACTCGCCTTTTGCATGGTCCCTAATATCTATAATATATATGTTCACTCACATCTGTCTTCATTTAATTTTTTAGATTTCTAACATATTTTAAATTTTTGGATCATTTTTAAATTTGATTTTTTATTGTCTTTCACAGGAGCCACAAATTAAATAGAAGCCACAACTCCAAATCTTAACAGAAGCCACAAATTAAACACAAGTCCAAAACAACAACAATGTCGAGGGAGAAGGACTTTGCTTGGGCTTATTCTGACAAGATTCCCAGAGACCCCAAGCTCCTTTGTAAATTTTGCAAATCGAAATGGAGTGGAGGCATTTATAGATTCAAGTTCCACCTTGCACAAATACCTGGCCATGATATAGGTCTTTGCAGCAAGGTTGACAATAATGTCAAACACCAAGCAACCTTGGCCATTGATATGTTAAGTCAGCATAATGCCAAGAAAGCAAAGCAAAATACTGAAATAGGAACTCTTGGAGTTGATGGTATTTTTACCACTAGCCCCATGTCACCTCACTCTGTTGAATCCTCAATGTCGTTCCCAAGTTTCCCACACATGCCTCCAAGGCCAAGTCAAACTCTAGGCCAAACGAGTCCTTCCTTCAACACTAGAGGTGGAAACATAAACACCTTTTTTGCTCCCCACACAAAACCCAGTTCCCAACCTACCTTGGATGCCACTGGTTGGAAAAAAAAATATCCATAGTCTAGTAAGGAAGGCCATTGCTAACTTTTGGTACTATTCTGACATACCTTTCCACTGTGCCAGAAGTCCTTATTGGCAAGCTATGATTGATGCAATTGCTATTGCAGGTCCAGGGTTCAAAGCCCCTACATCAGAGAGCCTTAGGACAGATATGTTGTTAGAGAGTGTTGAAGATGTCATGCTTGTGCCAGCTGAGTTTCATGCATCATGGGTAGAAACAGGGTGCACCATCATGAGTGATGGATGGACAAATCAAAGGAATAGAACTTTAATAAATTTCCTTGTATCTTGTCCCGTAGGCACAATGTTTCTCAAATTAGTGTATGCTTCAGACAAGGTTAAGACTGCCCAACTTATCTGTGAAATGGAGAAGAACATGGTGTACAAATTGTCACCGATAATGCAACTAATTATATGGTTGCTGGTAGACTTTTTGAGATTAGGCACCCCACTATTTTTTGGACCTCTTGTGCTACCCATTGCATAGATTTAATGCTTGAGGACATTAGTAAGCTTCATTGGATACATGAGATTGTGGAGAAGGAAAAATCCATAACCAAATACCTATACAACCACACTATTGTCCTAAACCAATGTTGCACCAAGTGGGGACGAAGCAGGGACGTTTTTTTGGAAGCGGGAACACGGAAGCATCATTTTCCAAAAATCTAGGAAGCGAAGCATCTGCGGAAGTGTCTGCCATATATATATATATATGCTCGAAACAAACATCCCAAACAGGCGGAAGCGTCCAAAACAGGCAGAAGCGCGCTTCTAGGGACACTTCCTGTAGGAATTCGGACGGGACGCGCTTCGGGCCTTAGAACCGGGGGGGGGACGCTTCCTTCAACTATGTCCTAAACACGATGAGAAAATACATTGAAGGTAAAGAAATTGTTCGACCTGCAGTGACTAGATTTGCAACAAATTTCATATCTTTGCAATCTGTGGCTGAGCAAAAGATAAATATGAAGTGGATGTTCTTGGGACCTGAGTGGATGGCATCTAAACATTCCAAGACCCTTGAAGGTATCGAAATTGTTGCACTTGTGTTTAATGATGGTTTCTGGAAAGATGCCGAAGAGATTATTGCTGTGACGGAGTCCCTTGTTAGAGTTCTCAGGTACTTCAAGTCTTTTAACTTTTTCATTTTTTAAATTACATTTCAAGCTTCTTTTTATTTACAATGTTTCATATTTCTTTAAATTTGAATGCTTGAACTTTCAGGATCGTTGATGGTGACAAACCCGCTATGGGTTACATTTATGAGGCGATGGATCTCGCAAAGGAGGCCATCAAAAGAAGATATGGGGATGATGAGACAAAGTATATGCCTCTTTGGAACATTATAGATGCACGTTGGGATAGGCAATTGCATTCCCCCTTACATGCTGCTGGGTACTTCTTAAACCCACAATATTTTTATGATAAGAGCAAATTTAATGAGGATGGGGAGGTTGGCAGAGGACTTATGACATGCATGGAAAGGTGCTTCCCTGATCCTGAACATCAAAGTCGTGTCTTTTCCCAACTACAAGATTATAGGGCACCATCTAAATTGTTTGCCTATACCAGTGCTATAAGAGAAAGGTCTAAGATGTTGCTAGGTACCCAGCTTGAAGGCTTCATCAATTCATTAAATTTGTTTAAACTTTATTTTGTATGTTAAATGTTTTATTAAATTTTCTTTTCCTTTTAAGTTTTTACTATTTAGTACTTCTACTCACAAATCCTTACCACTTGATAGGTCTTTGGTGGCAAAACTTTGGTAGTGATACGCCAGATTTGAAGAGATTTGCCATTCGAACCTTAAACCAAGCATGCAGTGCTTCAGGTTGTGAATGCAACTGGAGCATGTTTGAGAAAATATATTCTAAGAAGCGCAACCGATTGACACAAAAACGCTTGAATGACCTTGTATTTGTCCATTACAATCTAGGTCTTTGCAACAAACAAATACTAGGTGAGACTCGAGAGCTTGCATTTGAAGGTTTCATAATCTACTTCGTACTTTAAAGTTCAAACTTCAAACTTCAAAGTGAAACTTTAATTCACATTTCAATGTCTCATGATAATGATAGGTAAGGATCATTCACCAATCGACCTTGAAGATATAGATTTGCAAACTACAAATGTGGCAGACTGGGTCCAATTAGAGGAGCCTCCTCTTTTAAGCCTTCATGACTTGGAGAACTTTGAGAGTCAAGCAAGCGAAGGAGTGGAAGGAATCGCTTCTAGTTCTCACTCTTGAGAGTCTTTGACTCTTAGTTGCTGATTTTTTTCTGATTAGTATGCAGTTTTTTGTAAACTATTAGAAGCATATGCTTCTAAGTTCTAGTTCTATGTACTTATGTAGTCACTGGTTAGAACTTAGGACTCAGGAGTCAAGACTCAATGCTTTGGATCATGTTTGGACTTATAATATATATAAGATACTTATTCATTCAAGATATTTTGGACATCTATTGAATAAAGTTGAAGGAGTAGACGAGCAGCGGAGGAAACGAGGAGCGAAGGCGAAAAATAAAAAAACTAGGGTTACAGTGTTGCTGCAGAGGCAGTGATCCATGGAGGGGCGCAAAGGAGGGAGCTCCACTCCCTCCTTCAAGCAAGCCGTGACCAACAGGGGAAAAAAACCTATGGAAAATGATAGAGGACCTTCAACGAGAAGGAATAAGAACAGTGAAGAGAAACAAAATGGACAGGAATCCAAGGACAAAATTATTATTAAAGAGAATGAAGAAGAAGACAAGGAACAGGGAACAAAAAACAAAGCACACATGGGCCCATGTAAGCCCAAAGCTGCTGTAACTCCCAGAGTCACGTTAAATGGGCCTGCTTTGCAGGAGCACAGGGAATATATGCAAACCTATGCAATCATTTGCAAATTCATGGGTTTATGGCCCACTGAAAAAGCCTTACAAATGTGGATAAGATACCACTGGAAACCAAAATGAAGCATTGACCTACACCTAGGTTCAAAGAGTTTCTTTACTGCGGTTTTTGCAAACATCGAAGACAAGGATAGAGTTTTTGAAGGTGGGCCCTACTTCTTTGTTGTTGCAAGTCTCTATATGCGACCTTGGATCATGAATTTTGTCCCAGAACGTGAGACCTTTACTTCAGTCCCGGTTTGGGTAAGGCTCTATTCTCTTCCACTTGAATATTGGCAAACAGAATCCTTAACAGCCATAGGAAATAAGCTAGGATGGTTTGTTAAAGCTTCTTAAGCCACTAGGAGGGGAAAGTATACTTCCTTTGCTCGGATCTGTGTGGAGATGGATCTCTCTGAAGCTCTTCCAGATGAGATAATCGTGGAAGTTTATGATGAAGAATGGGTTCAAACCATAGACTATGAACATATTCCATTCAGATGCCGCAAATGTCATGAACATGGACACCTATTCAGGGATTGCCCTCTCACTAAAATAGAGAATAAGAGTAGGGCTAATGCTATGAAAGACTCCGAAAGCTTTCACAAAATGGCAAACAAAGGAAAAGGAAACAAGAAGGGAACAAAGACACAGAAATCTGAAGGACAACAAACCAGCCAAAACAGGTTCCGAGTCTTAGAAGTGAAAGAAGAAGGTAACACAACAAACCAAACGAAGGGGGAAGAATTAATGGAAGAAGGGAAAGAAGAGGACAAGGAACAAACACCAGATAAGATTATGCTGACAGAAACGATGGTGAGCAATGCAGAAACAGAAATGGATCATGAGATGACCCAAAGTGAGATGGAAATGAAGGACCAAGAACTTCAGGCGATTCTTGAGAAAGAGAATCTTGACTTAGAAGATTTCTTGTTTCAAGGAACTAAAGAAGGGATAGACTCTTTACCTCTAGAGGAGTTCAACAAAGTCCAGCAACTATATATATGGAAAACCCAAAACAAAGGACCGGAGAGGCAAAGGAGCAAAGAAAAGCAGAGCAATGAAGGGGTAAAAACAGCAAAACCCATACCTGGATTAACACCCAGAAACCCAGGAAAAAAAGAGGCAAAAAAAAGCAAAACGAGTTATTAATGGAATGTGAAAAGCTGATGATAGACTCAAGTAAGATGAAAGACCTAACCAGCTACTCCTTTACCAATCTTTAATAATGAAGTTTACTTCTTGGAATATTAGAGGTCCTGGTAGTAAAAGAAAACAGAGACTGATTAGTAACAGAATGAAACAAATAGCTCCAGATGTGATCTTCATCCAGGAAACCAAATGTTCCATTCATAAATTAAAAGAGATTCATAGCAGGTGGCTCAATAGTTATGAGTTTCTGGAAGTCAAAGGGGAGAATACAACAGGAGGTATACTCACCCTTTGGAATCCTAAGAAAATAGAAATTTTAGATGCTGAGGCATCTCGAGACTATCTTTCTGTGGTCATCCAGCTTGTCGGAGATAAGGAAGCCTACCTAATCACCAATGTGTATGGACCCCAAGGACTGGAAGGAAAACTAAAATTTCTTGATTCCCTGGAGAAACTAAGGGACAGACATGCAGGGATGCCATGGATACTGGGAGGGGATTTTAACATGATTAAATCGCTTTCAGAGAAAAAAGGTGGAACTAGAATTCAAAGTCAAGACTCTCTGAAGTTTCAGTCTTTTACAAACATTATGAAGCTAGTGGACATTGCAACTAGTAATGGCATTTTTACTTGGAACAATAAAAGAGGAGGAGAGTCTCAGGCGGCTTCAAAATTGGACAGATTCATGATATCTGAAGACCTTATGCTCAATAATAAGGAAATTTCAGCAAGAATCCTACCCTTTGGAGGATTTGACCACTGGCCGATTCATCTGGAGGTGCAGAGTATTGGTACTCCAAGGAATAGACCTTTACGCTTTGAAAACATCTGGCTTTCTCATCCAGATTTCAACAGTAATATTGCCAAATGGTGGTCAGAAGATTTGAACATTCAGGGCACCAGAATGTTCCTTCTTCAAAAAAGACTAAAACACATTAAGCTTAAGCTCAAGGAATGGAACAAGAATGAACATGGCAACATTTTTGTAGCTAAAAAAGCAGTAGAGGGTAAAATGCATGAACTCAACCAAGCCCTTATCACAGACGGCTTTGAAGAAACTAGGAATGTTCAGGTCACCAAATACCATCAAGAATGGGAGGAATTATGCAAACAAGAGGAAATATTTTGGAGGCAAAAATCGAGGGTTCAATGGCTCAAAGAGGGAGAAAGAAATACTAGCTTCTTCCATAGATCCACAATGGCGAACAGAGTTCAAAACAGAATTTCAGTGATCAAGGATGAGAGAGGCATTCTTCACAACTCTCATGCTAAAATAGAAAAAGCTCTGGTCAAGCACTTTCAAGGCATTGCCAAAGAAACTTGTTATGACAGAGAGAATTCCATCAGAAACTTCACAAGACACATTCCTAGGCTGGTGTCTAGTGAGGACAATTTCAACCTCAACAAGCCAGTAACCGAGGAGGAAGTCAGCGAAGTGCTCAAAGAAATGCAAAATGGTAAAGCACTGGGCCCAGACGGTTTCAACGTTGATTTCTTCAAGGCCTGCTGGAGCATTGTTAAAAAGGATATTCTAAATGTGGTAGAAGATTCCAAGATGAATAAAACTATTCTGAAAGCTCTAAACACTTCTTTCATTGCACTTATCCCGAAGCAGGAGGCTACTCAGACTCCGGACAAGTTTAGACCAATAGCTTTATGTAATGTGGTCTACAAGATAATATCAAAAGTGGTGGCCAATAGACTCAAACCTCTCCTTCCTTCCCTGGTTTCTGTGGAACAAGTTGGTTATGTGGAAGGAAGGCAAATTCTCAACAATATCATTCAAGCTCACGAGGTGGTTCACTCTCTAACTATCAACTGAAAGGCTGGTATGATCATGCAATTGGATATCGCTAAAGCCTATGATAAACTAAGCTGGAACTATATCAGGAAAATACTTGTTGCTTTTGGGTTTGATCACAACTAGGTAAGATGGATCTTGGCCCTGGTTACCTCCTCAAGTTACTCTATTTTGGTCAATGGCTCTCCCTCTGAAACATTTCTTCCCTCTAGAGGCCTCGGACAGGGGGACCCACTCTCTCCCTTTCTCTTCATCCTTATGATGGAAGGACTGGGTTGATCTATCAATCATGCCAAAGAAGTCGGTAAGATCAAAGGTCTCCAACTCTCTAATAGGGGTCAGGCTTGGACGCATCAACAGTTTGTGGATGACACCATGCTGCAAGGAATCCCTACAGTCAAAGAAGCTCATGCATTCAAACAGATTCTAAATGAATTTGCCAAGGCTTCAGGTATGGAAGTTAATCTCACCAAATCCAAGATCTTTTTCTTCAATACTAATATTGCCATTCAAAAGAACATTGCTAAAATTCTGGGCTTTCATAGAAATTCTCTTCCCTCAAAATATTTGGGGTTACCTCTAACTGCTAAGCCGCTACACAAAAGCATCTGGGAGCCGATTATCAACAAACTGCAAGACAAAATCAGGAAATGGATGGTTAGATCCTTAAACCTCGCTGGCAAACTAGTGCTCACAAAGGCTGTTCTACAATCTATACCAGTTTTTATGCTTTCTATTCTCCCAACTCCTAAAGGAGTTTTGTAGCTTATTAGAAACATACAAAGAAACTTTCTTTGGGGAAAGGGGGAAGTAAAGAAAAAGTGGGCCTTGGTAGCCTGGGAGAAAATCTGCAAACCTAGAAATCATGGAGGACTAGGATTGGATGATCCTGAAATTTTAAGCAAAGCTCTAGGGGCTAAATTATGGTGGCGTTGGCTAAAAGAACCAAAGGCTCAGTGGGCTACAATTTGGAAAGAAAAATATGCCAGTTCATGGCCTAATGAGGATCATATAAGAATGGATGGTAATATCAAGGGATCACACATATGGAACAAGGCCTCGGACAATAGAGGTCTAGTTCAAGAGAATGGCTTCTGGGAAATAAGAGAGGGAAACTTAGCTCTATTTTGGGAGGAGAGATGGCAACAGGAACCCATTCTTTTGAAAGAAGAATTAAAGGAACTTAAGGCAGAGACAGATGCTAAAGGATTATTCAAAGTTAAGGATTTCTGGGATCGGACCAACAATGCAGGAAAGTGGAGAAAATGGAGGAAACTTGATCTTAGAAATGACAACTCTTTAAAAGACAAAGCTGAAGAATTAATGCAAGAGTTAGATCGAACGAAAATTCTCGTTTCAGAAGGGAATGATCATCTAAGATGGGGCAACAACAATGAGGGCACCTTTAATCTTAAGGATGCAAAAAAGATTCTCCTTGGTTTGGCTTCCTAGGCTCCGGATAAAGCATGGCAAAGACTTTGGAGACAACAAGGTTGCATGAAAATTAAACTCTTCACATGGCTGGTGCAACACAGGATAATTTTGACTTGGGACAATATTAGGAAAAGAGGTGTTCTGGGGCCTTCCAGGTGCCAGCTTTGTGAAATGCAAGAGGAAACAATGGAGCATCTTCTCAACAACTACTCCTTTTCCTCCAAGCTGTGGGATTCTTTTGCCTCCATCTTCCAGCAGTCAGACAAAGACCTTGGAAGCATCTTCAACACCCTAAGCAAGTGGAGAAGCGATTTCACGAATAATGAAGTTCTTAGCATTGCCTGGGCTCTGAGACCGGGCTTCATTATCTGGAACACTTGGAAAGAAAGGAATAACAGGATATTCAAGGAAAAAAAAACCGCCCATGTTCCTTCATGATCAGATCCTAAAACAGCTACAAGAGACTGTGAGCTCCACTGTCTGAAATCTTCCTGAGAATCCTCCCTCAGCTTCTGAATGGAGGATTCTCTACCAGCTTGGATTACAAAGTTTGATTCCCCAAAGCCTGGGCGAGAAGAATCTCTTTAAAGACTCCGAGCTTGATTTTTGGCAACCTCCCCCCAAGGGATTTTTCAAGTTCAACATTGACGGAGCCTCAAAGGGCAACCCAGGTACAATGGGTCATGGCAGAGTTTTAAGGGATGAAAAAGGGAATATCTTGCTTATTTTCCATGGTCATCTTAGAAAGGCCACCAACAATATGGCAGAAATTCTGGCTATGGAACATTGTTTAGAATTTTTGCTTCTTGATAATCGAAACAATGTGATTGTTGAAGCGGATTCGGAGTTAATCATTAACTCAGCCAAGAAGATCGGCTAGGGTACTGCACTGGATAAGGTCTCAAAGAATTGGAGGCTTAATCAAATCTTTCAAAGGATCCACAACCACCTTCTAGGCCTCCGTACCATAACTTTTAAACATGTTCGAAGGACAGCCAATAAGCTGGCGGATCTCCTGGCCAATCAAGGAGTGAATTGCACAGAGGAAAAGTTTGCAACAAAATGGCAAGAGCTAACTCAATTGAGTCTTAAGGCGAAATGCCATGATCAAGCCGAGGAAGATTGGTTGATGTTCAGAAGCAGGACCATGGAGGGTAACACTGATAACCCAAAAGCGATATGAGCAGAGGAGTGTCCTTTTTTAGTTTTACAATGAACAGAGAGCTTTGGCGGTTTATTGGTCGGAGAAGCAAACTCATTCAGAGCCTCTGTAGCTGCAACGAGGGTGGCTTTCCTCCAAGGGTTTCAGACAGGCTAGTCAAGGCCTCTTATCACAATATCTCAGGCAAAGCTGGTTTGTCATGTGGACGGGAGCAGAGTGCTCTTGGCGCCCCCGACTTACGTTGTCTTAAGCCACCGAAAGGTTTTCCGTTTCCTGAGCGGTTTTCGCAAGCCCCGTGAGTGGGAAGCAATTTCAACTTTTTCGCAACAAACACATTCAGCGATTAACACATGGCAGAGGGACCGTTTGGAAAACCACTGTGATCGCAAGTTAAATAGTGGCATGTAGGGTTTTGCAATATTCTTTTCCGCCGTTGGATCTGTTGAATGAGATCAACGGTCGGGATTATTCGAGCTTGTTTGTGGGGCCGGGTTGTTTTGGTTGGATAGTCGTTCCTAGTCAGCTGCTCTTCTCCACCGTCGATTTATGTTATAGTTTAGTTTTATAGAGTTCTGTTACCAACAACTGTTCGATTAGCTTTTAATTGTGCGTCTTGGGTTGTTCTTTTTCCGAGACTGTAGTCCTTTGGTCTTGGATTTTTTTTCCGCACCATTGGTTGGCTTAACCATGGTTTGGTGCCCACTCTGTTCATGGGCATTTGTAATATATGTAAGTTAGTTTTGAATTAATAACATAGAAGGATCGTCTCTTGCACCAGCAAAAAAAAAGATATTTTGGACATCTATTGATATTGTCATTGTTTGGACATGCCTTTACCGAATATTAATGAAAAATGTTTTTTTTAATTCAATATATGTGTATATTTTTATTTAATGAATTTAGTGATTTTTTGCCAATTTTTTGCCGATTTTTTCCTGATCCGATTAAAACTCTTCGCTCTTTTGCCTCGCCGATTTATTGTTGATTCCGAGTCTGGTAACATTGCTAATTATAGCCTAGCTGCTCTGCTAGGCTGCAAGCCATAGCAAGTAGTTAAGGCTAGTAAATAGTATTGTAGTGCAGTATGGTGTATGGGCAGCATGTAGTAAGGTGCATGGAGTAGCATGGCACAGTAAGGTGCATGAAGCAGCATGATGAATGGTGCAGCATAGTGCGCAGTGACAGTGGTGCAGCACAATGATGCATAGCATGTTGGGCTCGTATTTTGGTTGAGCCTCACTAGATTGGTGACAAGAATCTTCTCAGATATCTTCAGGGCACAACCTTTCATGGATTGAGATACAATGTCGGAAACATGAAGCTGCTTGATTATTCGAATGCTGACTAGGCAGGCAGTGTGGAGGATCTCAAGAACACTTCTGGGTGTTGATTCTCTTTAGGTTCTGCTCGATATCTTGGATGAGCAAGAAGTAGAAGACGATTTCTTTGAGCACCGCTGAGACCGAATACATAGCTATGAGTACGATCTCATGTGAAGTTGCCTAATTGTGGAAGCTCTTCAGTGAGTTGTTTGTACACATGATGGATACCACTGTGACCTTCTATGTCAACCAGAGGGGGATTCGATTATTGAGGAATCTCGTATTCTATGGTTTCTCCAACATATAGACATCAGATGCTATCTTATTTGGGTTATGGTACATCAATCAGAGAGGAGGCTCCATTGCATTGAGACTGATGTACAGGTCACAGACATTTTGTCAAAGCCCGGGCGAAAGGTCAAATTTGTGACTTTCCTGAACGACTTGGAATCGTTGAGAGTGTTGAAGTTTCTAAGCCTACCAACTAGAAACCCTCCATGCACTTTACTGATTTATTCTTAACTACTTGTTTCGTTCCTTAACAAGTTATTTACAATGAAAATACTGAAAATAAACACTAGTGCATGCTCAACATATTACAGATCATCAATTGAAGGAAACAGAAACAAGCACACAAAATGACACCGTTATTTCTTGACCAATGTCCACGGAGAACCCAATGTGGTAAAACCAGTGCAGCTATATGAGGGTTTTCTTATTAAGCAATTTCATAGTACAATCTGGGTGCCAAATCCGACTTACTCAACAGAGAATGCCCTTGGCAGTAGTACCTCTCGGTCTGAGACAGATGTCCCAGCTGAAACCTCGAATAAACCCTCTGGCAACTCCTCAGCTCCAATTTGCCCCAGAAACCCCAGCGCCAGCCTCTCTCTGCCCAGTGCCAGCCCTGCGTCACCCTGAATAGGGCTTGCGTTAGCCTCAAGAGGCCCTGCGTCAGCCTTCTGGCCCTTTGCGTGAGCTACGCTGGCCTCTCTGAAGCACTGCGCAGCTCCTCGCTGCCTCTACGTGGCCCTACGTGAGCCCTGGCTGCTATTGCGTCACTCTCTCTGGCTCTTGCACTGTATCCCGACACTATCTCTGCCTCTCTGTCTCTCTGTACTCACTGCCCCTTAACTGGAACTCTGATCACTGATTCTATCTCTTAGCAAACCCTGCTCTAGAGAATAGAATGACTGATCGTCTGGTGTGTTCTCCAAGTGACCCTCAAGCCTCCTCTTATACTTATCTCGTTGACATATCAATGGCCGAGATTAAGTCCCTAATCAATGGCTAAGATTAGATCTGGCTTGATCCATGTCTTTTGGACCATTCTAACATAGTTTTATATTAATCCACATTAATATTTTAATTTCCCTAAGTTTAGACTTAGGGACTCCATTAAAAATATTAATTATTGTAATATTTCTCAAACTGTTTAGAATCTACCCAAACCCTTTCTGGGTATTGGAGATCTCATGTGCCCCAACCTCTCCACTAAATTTCATGGCTAGAGCACATTCGATGCTACCCCAAATCAACACTCCCTCTTAGTAAGGATTGTTCTCTAGCAATACTTCTCACTGAGTATTACTCTGATCATCCAGCATCAGTCCCTGTCTTGATGCTAGGCCTGCTGCCCACCATCCTCTACACTGTTGTATCCTGTACTGTTTCCCAACATCCTCTGCACTGTTGTATCTTGTACTGCTACCCATGGTTCTACCACTACCACTGTTGCATCTATACGACAACTCCCTCTGCATTCGTGTTGCTGCCCATGGCTCTGCCACTGCCACTGCCATTGCCACTGCTGCATCTGCACTGCATCTCCTCTCATGACGCTGCATCAAGCTACCCACTGTTGCATCTACACTGCATCTCCTCTCATCATGCTGCATCATGCTGCCCACTGCTGCACTGCAGCTCAGTTACTGAGAAGTAAGTAACTGATCTCCCAACTCTGACCTCTCTGTTGGGCCAGAGACACCCGCTGATGCTGAAGCTCCCTCTGTTGCTGACAAGTGCTCCCTTTCTGACATCTGCACTACTGCAACAACTCCCTCCATCACCGTTGCACACCTCTCTATGCCATCCTACACTGGTGCAACATTCTCGTACCTCTCACATTGTTGCAGCCTGCTAGCCTCGCATTGTCCAAGGAATCCTGCTCTTTGCCGCTTCATCCGAATCCATCTCTACCCACATCAGCTAGTCCTGCTACTCCTCTTCAAGGCTCCCGTAGCAAGGTCTAATCCAAGAGGGTTGGGTACCTGGAGGATCCTGCCCCTCATCGCCTGTAGTCCGCCTGGCCACAGCTCGATGTCTCCCCACTTCCGCTCAAGTAGCGTGTGTGCACTCATGGCACAGTCATCGTCTGTCTCCACTTCCTTCTCTGCCCTTGTTGACGCTGCCTTAGTCTCAGAAGACTCTCCCTTACTCTTCATCCTCGGACACTGGGTCGCATAATGACCCAACTCCCCACAGTGGAAGCACTTGATCTTGCAGAGATCCTTCTTCTTCTGCTTTTCTTGCTTTCCCTCAAATGCTAGGGCAACATCTTCCTCCTCTTCCTTTTTGACTCTAATACCCTTGCTGTTGCTTCCCGCCTTTGTTTGATGTCTGATCTCTTCTTGGTGAAGAGTTTCCCACATCTCATCCCAAGGTGGAAGTGTCCCTCTGCCCAATATACTTTGGACAAATACCTCCCAGTGTTCTAAGACTGCATTCAGGGTTGTCCTCACCATCAATTCCTGATCCGGCGTGGCTTCTATGGAAGTCAATTGATCTCGAATCTCATTCAGTCCTCCGAAGAAGGTGTTAATCGATTCTCCCTTTTTCATCTGATATGACCTCAGCTGATTTTCTAGTAACATCCTTCTCTACACAGAAGTATGATGGTACAATTTCTTTAGGGCCTCCCACATCTCATTTGTCGTTTCCTTCTCGGTAATGTGTGGTACTACATGGTCCTTGACCCCGTCAAGGATGATGCTCTTGGCCCTCGCCATTGCCTCCTCGTACTTGTCGTTCTCAGCTTGGTGAACTGGGATAGCTATCGTCTTTAAGACGAAGTGCTTGACACGATTTCTGTCAAGTACGGATAAGATTTTGGCCTTCCATACTGCGAAGTTTGACACTCCGTTTAGTCTGTCCTGGTCTCTTACTTCGTGTAGTGCCATGATGCTCTTCTACATCCCTTTTGGAAGTTCTCGATGTGACTCCCTATGAGTCTCGATTTCCCTCCTGGAAATCCTTTTGCCGATGTCGAGATACCCCCTACTCTGATCGTCTGTACAACCGCACCATTGATCCAGATTTCTTGGCTAGAAACCCTCGGTAGCAACTCCCTTCTCTTGGCCTTGCCCTGTCAGGTATTGTTCTGACTACAATACCTCACCAGCTCCACTCTGCAACTTTCCCACAGCCACCTAAACCCCAGCAACCTGAAGGTGAGAGCTCCTAGGCTCTGTGCAATCCTGACACCTGCAACCCGGCCTCAACCAACTGCGTCAACCCTCCTAGCTTTTGTGTGAGTCACCCCTTGCCTCCCTTAGCCTCTGCGCTACCTCTTCCTGGCTCACCCTTGATGACACAGGCACTGCATCACCCTTCCCTTGTTGCTCTGCTAGAAACAACTTTGGTCACTCTAACAGTTGTTTTATGTTGTTATTGCTCCGCTCGACTGATGTCCTCAGTTCTCCTGTGATCTGCAACCACACTCTGATAGCATGTTGAAGTTTCTAAGTCTACCAGTTAGAAACCCACCATGCACTTTACTGATTTATTCCTACCTAGTTGTTCCGTTACTTAACAAGTTATTTACAATGTAAATACTGAAAATAAACACTAGTGCATGCTCAACATATTACAGATCATCAACTGAAGGAAACAGAAACAAGCACACAAAATGACACCGTTATTTTTGGACCAATGTCCACGGAAATACCCAATGCTGGAAAACTGGTGCAGCTGAGGGTTTTCTTATTAATCAATTTCAGAGTACAATCTGGGTGCCAAATTCGGCTTACCCAACAGAGAATGCCCTTGGCAGTAGTATCTTTGAGTCTAAGACAGATGTCCGGGCTGAAACCTCGGATAAACCCTCCAGCAGCGCCTCAACTCCAATCTGCCCGAAAAACCCCAACGCCAGTCTCTCTTTGCCCAGCACCAGCCCTGCATCACCCTGAATAGGCCTGTGTTAGCCTTAGGAGGCCCTGCGTCAGCCTTCTGTCCCTCTACGTCAGCTACGCTGGCCTCGCTGAAGCACTACACAGCTCCTGGCTGCCTCTGCGTGGCCCTACGTGAGCCCTGGTTGCTACTACGTCACTCTCTCTGGCTCCTGCACTGTCTCCCGACACTATCTTTGCCTCTCTGTCTCTCTGTACTCACTGCCCCTCAGTTGCAACTCCGATCACTGATTCTATCTCTCTTAGCAAACCCTGCTCTAGAGAATAGAATGACTGATCATCTAGTGTGTTTTCCAAGTGACCCTCAAGCCTCCTCTTGTACTTATCTCGTTGACATATCAACGGTCAAGATTAAGTCCCTAATCATCGACTAAGATTAGATCTGGTTTGATCCATGTCTTTTGGACCATTCTAACATAGTTTTATATTAATCCACATTAATATTTTAATTTCCCTAAGTTTAGACTTAGGGACTCCATTAAAAATATTAATTATTTTAATATTTCCCAAACTGTTTAGAATCTGCCCAAACCCTTTTTGGGTATTGGAGATCTCATGTGCCCCAACCTCTCCACCAAATTTCGTGGCTAGATCACATATGATGCTACCCCAAATCAACAGAGAGACCCTATTGTGAGGGTCCTGCATGATGCATGCATTGAGCTCTGGGAGCTCCAATGGCTTGGGGTACTTCTTGGAGCAACAAGCGACCATAGGGCGACTCACCCTCCACTAATGGTGCGCTGTGTACAGGGTGAATGGTTCGGCCTTTCCCTGTGATACCCTGTGGCGACTTATGGACAGGATGAGTGGTTCTCCTTTTGAGGCATCCTACCCATGCAGTCTGGGACTCATGGGAAGTACCTCTCATCTAGCCAATGAGCAGGGAAATGGGTTTAGGGACCATAGTAGTACTATTGATGAACGCATCGTTGTATCTACCCTACTCCCTATGCTAGGATGACCTCCATTGATCTGGGATCAGTATGAGTGGTTTGAGACACTCTCTTGTGATATTAATCTGGGATCAATGAAACTGACTTTGGGTCAGTAAGAGTGATATAACTCGCACTCTTTTGGAACTGATGTCAGATCAATAAGAGTGGTATGATACACTCTTTATTTGGAACTGATTTCGGATCAGTGAGAGTGGTATGAGACACTCTCTTTTATATGGGACTGACTTCGAGTCAGTAGAGGATGGTAATGATACATTCTCGATCACTTCTTCATGGTTTAGCAGAGCAGAGTAGAGCAGTGCAAGGCACTGATGGCAGAGATAGTACAGTCTGGCAAATGGATTAGCAGATGGAGTTCTCCCTAGTTGAGTGGGAGTGTTAAAATTGGCAACTACGGCCAAACTCCATGTGGGTCTACTTATCCATGGCAGCTGATATTTTGCTTGGATTCCTCTCGTCAAGAGGTGTTGGATTGATCTAAAGATCATCCCATTCGGACATGTATTCATGGAGATATGAATTTATTTGTGTTATGGACCAACTCGTCAAGGTCGGCCAACAACCAAATTGCCCCCACTTGTGCTCAACGTTTTAGTATAAAAAGAGGTGGCTTGTTAGTCATTTGGACACACACTCTTGTGATCTCCCTTCATTCTGTTTTGGCTTTGATGAACATGAGATCTAGAGAGAGTGCCCAAGGTGATACGCTGCCCTATGGAGAAGTCTTATCCCAGCCTATGATGAAGTCTAATCCTAAACGCTGTCATGAAATCTATCTTAAATGTTGTCATGAAGTCTATCTTAAACGCTGTCATGAATAAGACTGTTGGGTCCCTATAATACTAGTGATTACCCCATTACTATTGTAGTTGTATCGCTTATTAATATTGTCGTGCCCCGCTTATTAATATTGCCGTGCCCTTATTGTCCCCATATTCTTATTATTGTGCCCCATAGAATCCTTCTATTGTTATTTTTGTGGCTTTATATTATTATGTTAGGTCGGCCGGGTTATATTGTGACTCCTTAGACTCCTATATATAGAAAGGAGGTTTTGTCATTTGAATCATCGAAGAATTGTTCATTTATGTAATGTTAAGGAGGTTGCCCCCTCGAAGAGGCTGAATTCTAAGGCATTGATCTATGAAACACTTGGGTTTACTTAAGTCCTTCTTCTCTAGTTGTGAGGTTGACTCCTCACTCTTTCCCTTGCCTTTACTAAAACCCTTTCCTTTGTCTTTCCTCGTTTGACCAATTAGGACCAAGTTCTCATCACCTCCCTTCTCATTGGCTTTAGACTCCATCCAAGTCTCCTCCTAGATACAGTTATTCCATAGTCTCTCAATGTTTGAAAGCTTCTCACCAGCACAAACCCCTTGGACGAATGGTTCACATTGTTGGAAATTGTAACTAGGTTTGGTCTTCATAATTTTTCATTGCACTTGTATCATTATGAATTTTATGTAAAAAGCAAAAAAAAGAAAAAGAGAAAAAGAAATTATTATCTCATTAGTTAAGCATGTTCTTCATGCTTCTAGGATTTGTTGAGTCAAAGAGTCAAATTCCTATTTGGACCTATTGTAAAGAAAAAGGAAAAAGAATTTTTGAAAATTTAATTTGGGAAAAATCACCTCAAGAAGCCAAGTCGACCTAATCCAATTCAGCCAGCAATTCCATGCATCTGTGACAAGTTCTGGGATAGAAAGGGATGTGAATTTCAAAGGTTATATCTCTATGAAGGAGTGCAAGGTCCTCAGGTTATACATCTAAAATAAGTGCGAGTTTTCTATGAAGGATGATTTGAAATGTTGTGAGATTTCTTGTGATAGATAATGTGAGCCTTCATGTGACATGGTGGCAGATGATGCTAACATTTTGTAAAAACGCTTCCTGGGGTGGATGTGCGAGTTTCTTGATGCCCGAATACTTGAGCTTCCTGTGGCATAAAAGCTAGAATTGATGCTTGATTGAGATTGACGATATTTTTGTGATATTTATTATTGAAAAACATGAGAAAACCCTAAACAACCAAAACCCTAACCCCAGGAGATGATATGCCAAGAGTTTATGGGCCTCATTGGGGTTAGCTAGGCAACCAACTTCACGAAGTCGTAACTTGGTCATATTTTCTCTGTTTGGCGCGTATGATACCTTGTTGGAAAGGTCTCTTCGAGTACTACAGGTTTTGCCCTAGGCCCTTGCCTACAGCAATGAACTTATAGCGGACCTCAAAAAAGCACCATTTAGGGGGTCAAAACTACTCTGGAAGTTCAAGACCCGAAAAACTGCTAAAAATAGTAAATGTTGAAATAAACAAGGAAACCACTGAAACCGACTAGAGGTCTAGGTGGAATAGGTAGATGGCCACTAATATCCACCTAGATCATCCCCCCCCCCCCCAGGAAGCAATGGTTCCCATTGCGTGCAAAGCCTCCATGAGGTGAGGAAATTTCTGTTGAACCTGGTCCCTGGTGAGACACTTGCCTTGGTGCAGGAGTTGGACATCTTTTACAACCCAATATAGTTGGAACTTCTGCTGGCGAGTGTCCTTGACCTATGTGTCCATAATCCAATAAGTTGTGGTATGTTCCACGCAGTCTGGATTTAATTCTGTTGGTGTGAGTTGTTCCGCAATGTCTGATGTGTCCAGTAATGGTGGGAAGTATGGTCGAAGGCAGTCCACATTGAACACTGGATGTAGACCAAGGAATGGGGGAATGTTGAGCTCAAAAGAATTCTCTTCCATAGCCTTGGGAACGGTGTAAGGACCATATCGGAGTGGTCTGAGCTTTTGATGGGCGTCGGTAAGGCGTTCTTTCTGCAAATGCAACCAGACTTTGTTGCCCACCTGAAACTTGTGTGGCACCCGATGTTGATCATGTCGCTACTTGTGCTTGGCATTTGACTTCTCTAGGATGTCGTGAACTTGCTAGCGGATGTGTTGGATGCATTCAATAAATATGGTCGCTTTATCCACCTCAAACAATACATGTGTGGTTTTCTCTGTGTAGTCGCCTGAGGCATGGCAACATCAATCGGACACAACAGTTGGAATCCTAAACCCGCTTGAAAGGGATTGCAGCTAGTCGAGCTATAGGAAGATCTATTATAATTGTGTTGCACATATGGAAGACTCTCATCCCAAGTTCAACAATGCTTGGAGTTGTACATGCGGAGTATGTGCACTATCATCCTGTTGACGACCTCCGTCTAGCCATTAGTTTGGGATGGAAGGCAGTCGACTTGGTGAGCTTGGTGTCCAATAGTGTCCAGAGGCTTGACTAGAATGTGCTCAGGAACATTCTATCCCGATCTGATATAATGGTCTTCAGGATCCCATAATGTACCCATACTCGTCCAAAGAAGAGTTTGACAGTGTCCTCTGCTGTGATACTCTTCTTGCGGGCTGCCAATATAGCCATCTCAGGAAATCTATCCACGACCACAAATACACAGTCATTACCATGTTTGTTAGAAGGGAGGCCAGACATATAGTCCATGGAGATGGATTCCCACGGTTGGCTGGGAGTAGGTAGAGGAGTGTACAGGCCTTGCTTCTTGATGGATGGCTTGGCGATGGCGCAAGCAGTGCAGGATCTGATATATTTCCCAACATCTAGTTAGAGTTTGGGCCAATAGAAGTACTTGTGTAGTACAGCCACAGTTTTCTCCACCCCAAAGTGTCTTGTGATCCAACGATAGTGCGCCTCCTAGATCAGTTTGGCACACTCGCTTGAAGGAACACAAATGTGGCCTAGGTAGCCTAATAATGCATCCTAGCATCTGGTATGTGGAGGCGAACTCTGGATCATTTTTGTATAGTTGCGTCCTTCCAGAGGTCTCGTGAGCACAAGAGTTGAGAATAGTAGTCAGTGTTGCAATTGCGGGCCAGCTGAGGCAGTTTGCAACATGATTGGTGCTGCCCTTTTTGTATTTAATGTTCAAGTGGAATTGTTGCAGATATGTAGACCTCTTCTGATGGCGATCGTTTTGCAACTTCCCCTGTGTCTGTATAAACTGAAGAGGTCAGTGATTGGTGTGGATGACCATCTCCTTCCCCAGGATGTAGTGCTTCCACTGTCGACAAGCTTGCACAATGGAATACATTTCTTTATCATAGGTGGGGTATTTCTGAATTGTATCTGAAAGTGTTTCACTATGATAGGCCATTGGATGCCCATTTTGGGTGAGGATTTCACCAATAGCATAGTCTGAGGTGTACGTATCAATTTCATATGGTTGTTGCAGGTTTGGCAGTGTGAGTACCGGTGCAGAGTAGAGGCGGGGCTTCAACTCAACAAATGCCTTCTGTTGGGACTCGGACCAGGAAAACTTTGCTACCGCCCCACCCTTAGTAATCTGACTCAAAGGCCAAGTGATATGGGAGAATCCCAACACGAACCTCCGATAAAAATTTGCAAGGCCAAAAAAGTTGCGAAGCTCTGTTAGAGTGGTCGAGACTGGCCAATCCCGAATGACTTGGATCTTGGTCACGTCCACATGCACGCCACACTCATCTATGATGTACCCCAAGTATTGGACCTGGCTCATGCCAAAGGTGCATTTATCCAAGTTGGCACACAGTTTGTTCTACCAAAGGGTTTGAAGGACCTACCAAATGTGTTGCAAGTGTTCTTCCCAACTCTTGTTGAAGATGAGGATGTCGTCCAAATAAACCACCACGAACGAGTTGGTGAAGGGTTGCAAGATGTCATCCATTAGCCTCATAAAGGTAGCGGGGGCATTTGTCAACCTGAAGGGCATAACCAACCATTCAAAAAGGTCTTCCTTGGATTTAAAGGCAGTCTTCCATACATCTATGGGCTCTATTGGAACATGGTGATAACCAGACTTCAGATCGATCTTGCTGAAATACTTGGTCCCCTTCAGTTGGTCCAGCAGGTCACCAATCCATGGGATTGGATACCTGTTCCTGACAGTGATTTTGTTTAATGCCCGATAATCAATGCAAAGCCTCCAGGTTCCGTACTTCTTCTATACCAGTACAATCAGGCTCCCACAAGGCGAGGAACTTGGTCGAATGTGCCCTTTTTGCAGCAACTCCTGGATTTGCCGCTTGATCTCTTCATTTTCCATAATGGAGCGGCGATATATCTGTGCGTTGGGCAGAGGTGCTTCGGGAGTCAGAACAATTGAATACTTGACCTGACAATGCAAGGGTACCCCTATGGGTGAGGAGAAGATGTCCCTGTATTCTTCCACGACCGCATCCACCTTCTTCTACTGCTTCGAGGAACCCTTCCCGGGGGCCATGGACGTGGCTACAACATTCCCCTTACTTTGAGAGCGAATCAGAAAGAAAACAAATTTCCTAGTCTGGGAGATGACCTTATTGCATTGCTTAGCAAAGATCAAAGAGATGGCAGTAGGTGGGGCTCCCTTTGGTATCCTGTATAACTTAGTACCTAAAGAAATAATAACAGAGCAAGGTCTAGACTCATATACAGCATGTCGCTTCCATAAGTATAGTTGTCCTAAAAATACATCACAAACTTCAAGAGGAGCAACATCACACAGTACCTCTTCGTGAAGGGCTTGATGCTATAGGGAAGGCGACACAGCTAGCTAACGCGGAGACCTCGTCCTTGGTGAAACCACCCGATGGTGTACGGCTGCGGATGTGTTGTAGTCGGTAGGCTTAGCTGCTTCACGACCTCTACTGAAAAGAGTTTCTTTTGGCTCCCACTGTCGACAATGAATTACAATGGAGAACACTTCACCCACATCTGTAAGTGGAATAGGCGCTCCCCCTCTTCTGGATCTTCAGGCTCAATCTTCTAGATCTTGGTGGTGGCCACAATGGCACTGGGCTCCGCGTCAATGATCTTCTTCCCTTTGTCATTCCCCTTGTCGGGTTCTAACTCAAAGTTGGAACGTGCGTCAGACTTAGAAGCCTTCAGCTCGGCCACCAGTGACTGCTTGGCCCGACACTCGTGTTGTGAGTGGAGTTCTTATGGAACTCACACCACTTTCTTGTGTCCTTTGTCTTCGTGGTGTTGTTCTTTGCTTGCGGCTTCGGTGGGTTATCCTAGGTCGCCCCACCTTGGCTTTTCCCTTTGCTCTGCGGTTTGGGGCGCCTTTTTCTTGCTTTGGATTCGCAAATCCAAAGTCTCACTTTTTCTGTTTAAGCTTCTGCTCAATATTGACAGTGTATCAGTACGTCGTGCAGAGCAAGGAGATGTCCAGGAACTCCATCTCATTCTAGATGTACTTGTGTAGGTAACCGCAGTACTTGAGTACCAAATGTTTCTCAAATCCTTGCTACCCAACTTCATGCGAAGGGTATGAAAAACATTGGTAAACTCTGGAATGTCTTGGTCCCTTCCCCGTCGCAGTGTGGACCACTTTATGTATTTATCCTCATTGCTCCCGACAAGGTAGCACTGCTCCTTGATGGTATCCCGAAACAAATCCCAAGTGGGTGCAACCGGAAATAGTGGGGACGTACTTTCATCCTTCTACTCACAGTAGGTTTCCCACCAGTCCTTGACGTGGGGGTTGGCTTTGAGAAGAGCAAAAGTAATATTTTCCTGGCTGGAAAAATCAAGAACAAAAAAATATCCTTCTAGCATATTTAACCATTTATCTACAGCGTCTGCATCTATCTGGCCCTCAAATATGCGAATGTCAAAGTTAACTTGTACCTTAAAGGGTGTGGCACTTCCAGAGTAGCTGCTAGAAGTAAATGTGTCGCCCCTAGGAAGCCACTGAAGGATCTGGGCAAAGTTGTCCATCATCGCGTTCCTTTGTCGCTTGAGGGCTTCTTTAAGAAAGATTTTGATAGGATCTCCTGCCCCCTCATCTTTCTTTTCTTTCACCATGGGAAGCCATCAGGATTTGTGAGGCTAGTCTTGCAAAGGTTCAACCAATTCAAGCTCTAACTCCTTATATCCCCACCTCGTTGGGGACATGCAAAGAAAAACAGAGAAAGAGCACACTGCTTTGATACCATTGATCTGAATTTAAACAACAACGCAACAAATTACAGATATAACCATCAATACAAAGATGCAGCAAAAATAACACTTCATCTGCATCTTGGATTTCTCATTTTGATTTGATTCTATAAGAAGAAGAGATTTTCTGGGTTTTCCCATTGGAGGGGTTTTGCCCAGGCTAGAAGCCTATATGGAGCCTATATCTTGTGTTCATTGTCTTTCTGTGATCTTCATATTTATGTTTTTGGCAATTGTTTGATGAAAATAATGTATTAAAGAAAATAATAAGCCAACAAATTCAAAAATAATACCATGCAAAGAGAAATCAACCCTAACTCATAAGCACATTGATTTCTCAACATACTATCAGAGCTAAGGTGGTGGAAAACATTTTTTGAAGATCATTTTGATTGGCTTATCTACAGCAGTTCATTCATTCAAGTGGAAGGCTAGATATCACTTCTCTATGGAGGCCTATTCTACGAAGGCTATAATTTGTGCTAAATACAAGTTTTCTTGAAGTATGACAAGATCAAAAGTATTTGTACTTCTGAGTTACCTCCTCTAATGCGAATCTTGGGCTGCTTCAATAGTACTAGTGATATGAGTTCCTTATTAACTATGGAACACAGTGAAGGCTGACAATAAAAAAGATACAAGTTATGACGTGTGATATGCATAACCTGGATAGAGATGCGAACGAAGGTCTGTGATACATACATAACAATGATCTATACATAACTTGGACAGAGATGCGAGTTACATTTCAAAAATGCAAATTACATTTCAAAGATGCAAGTTACATGACTGAGATACAAGTTATTCCAACTGTGATGACAGAAATGCAAGACAGTAATGTGAGGTGATGCCAAGGTTTGACAGTGGTACAAGGTAGTTCGTGTTATCTTCTGAGGTATGACAACAGTTTTCTTGAGGTATGACTGGATGTAACCTTAATCTATGGTAGAAATAGCAGTGACCTTGATGACATGACAAGCGATATGTATATGGCAGTAAGCTTGGTGTATAACAATGATCTTGATCTTGATGATATATGACTGTAACCTTGACTAAATGGTAGCAACCTTGTTATAGGGCAGTCACCTTATTACATAACAGTAACCTTGAGATTGATATGACAGTAACCTTGTTGAGATGGATGTGACCCCGACGATAAGGCAATACTCTTTATGGCAGTTACCCAAACATGAATGAAACCTTATTTGCTGCAGTTACCTTGGTATATGGAAGTCACCTTGCATGGGTGACAACGATGTGTTTACAGAGATATATTTAGGCAGTATAAAAGCAACATATGGCTTGTCTCTACAACAATGACTTCAACATGAACCCTTGAGACTGCGGTACATAACAGCAATTAGGCCATACAATAGTGATACATTTGGAAGTATGACAGTGATCCAAATGGCAGTTGTCTACACAAGATCTAAGCTCTGCTATCCACCCATGTGATGTGAAGTAATCTGAGGTATAGCAACTATTCTCATTCTGAGTAAACAAGAAATGTGACAGTGATCCTAATTCAAGACAATGATCTTAAATCACAGTGAAATGTGGCAGACATGACATATATATACCCTTGTACTTTGGGTAGTGGGACAGCAAATAACCTCAATGAGGCAGTGTTGCAAAAGTGATGGACAGCTTGACAACATCTGACAATAATGGTCAATGAAAAGAAGTGTGGATCATCTCTAAATAGATGAAAAATCTAGATGAAAGAACTATGATGACCTAGTTCAAATCCTAGCTTGAAGACTAAAGCATTAAAGCACTATAAATGGATTAGCTCATCTTTGCTTGAGTTTGGAAGAAATGATGTTGTCTCCTTTGAATGAATTTAATAAATGTCAAGACCAGATATCTGCAAAGGATAGTTAAAATTCCAAAAGGTACGTATAATTTATGTGCATTCCATGACCTATGTCAATTGCTTATGATGTAAATTCCTTTAGGTCATGGTGATGATCATGAAAAGGGTTTGCATGAACATAAATTAGAGACAGTGAGTTCGGTGTTATGTTGCATATAAAGGCTAGGTGTTTTAATCAAATGAAATGGATAAAAAGGTACGTCAAATTTTTAATAAAATAAATCACAAAATAGAAAGGACTTTGGACAACTTCATACACTTTTGACACAAAACCTGTGCAGAAGTTCCTATCCAAGCTACAGTTGTCAACATATATGTGTTGTAACAAATTAAATTAAATTATATGTTTTACTATTTTAGTACCATATCCAGATCTCAACTTGAAATGTTGCTTGATAAATCAGTAAATAAAGTCGCTATAGAACTAGATCCTCCAAAACATACATAGAAGATTTTCTTGGGCATATAACAGTTTTATACTTTATGCCCAGTTTTATATTCGAAGATAGTTTACCATGGTAAGCTGCTTCTGTGAAGATGACCATCATTTCCTGTGCTTTCTATTGTCCTTTTGAAAGAAATAATTCCATGGAATGGATAGTTAGAGATATTTAACCAAACAGAAAATCCATCACAGTAGTAGTGTAAAATCTTCTAACTCATACCATGCATGCCACGATTCTCTCCACCTTGGTTGCCTTGATACCTAGAGATTAATATCACTCCATCCAAAGTATTCCCATCTCAAGCGTAGGAAAATAATGATGCTTTCTATTATAGCTAATAGCACTACACCGTAGTTCTATTGAAAATGTATCACAATACAAGCATGTGGAAACATCACTCTTAAGTAGATGACTACAAGGTCATAAAATTAGCCCAAAGAGGGATTATATCATTCTAAGAATCCTGTATAGAGTTTGGCAAAGTCAACCTTTAATGCTATTCAATCGAAGAAGTTCATAAAAGTAAGATTGTTGAAATATAAATATAACTGATATCGAGGGTCATTTGACATCTAGGTTTTGGTGTGTACTCTATCTCTGACATAGGATGAGAATAGAAATACTCAATGATGATTGCCCTCAGAAACACTATAACCTAACCATACAACAAAAAAGGAAAAAGAAATGCAAACATACAAATTGGACGTCATCTTGCATCAGTTCTGGAAGTGCTGACTGAATAAGATCAAGTCCTTTTTGGTAGTCCAATCTTCCAATGAAACCAATCTGCACAAAAAAATTGTCAATACAGTTAACAACGCTGTTGAAGAATCTTAAATAGAACATGTCATCTTCTTCAAACTCACCAGCGGCACATCTGGTCGAACAGAAAGTCCAAGCTCCAATTGTAGAGCTGCCTTGCATTTTGCCTGCATGAATGAGCTTGAAAGTTCAAGGAATAGATGCAAAACTGCTTTCTACATCAAGAATAAAATGCATGGCTAAAATCATTGACCCAAACTTAGAGATGAAACATACCTTTCCAGAAAGGTCCTCTACAGAGTACTGGAATGGCCTTGATACCTAGAGATTAATATCACTCCATCCAAAGTATTCCCATCTCAAGCGTAGGAAAATAATGATGCTTTCTATTATAGCTAATAGCACTACACCGTAGTTCTATTGAAAATGTATCACAATACAAGCATGTGGAAACATCACTCTTAAGTAGATGACTACAAGGTCATAAAATTAGCCCAAAGAGGGATTATATCATTCTAAGAATCCTGTATAGAGTTTGGCAAAGTCAACCTTTAATGCTATTCAATCGAAGAAGTTCATAAAAGTAAGATTGTTGAAATATAAATATAACTGATATCGAGGGTCATTTGACATCTAGGTTTTGGTGTGTACTCTATCTCTGACATAGGATGAGAATAGAAATACTCAATGATGATTGCCCTCAGAAACACTATAACCTAACCATACAACAAAAAAGGAAAAAGAAATGCAAACATACAAATTGGACGTCATCTTGCATCAGTTCTGGAAGTGCTGACTGAATAAGATCAAGTCCTTTTTGGTAGTCCAATCTTCCAATGAAACCAATCTGCACAAAAAAATTGTCAATACAGTTAACAACGCTGTTGAAGAATCTTAAATAGAACATGTCATCTTCTTCAAACTCACCAGCGGCACATCTGGTCGAACAGAAAGTCCAAGCTCCAATTGTAGAGCTGCCTTGCATTTTGCCTGCATGAATGAGCTTGAAAGTTCAAGGAATAGATGCAAAACTGCTTTCTACATCAAGAATAAAATGCATGGCTAAAATCATTGACCCAAACTTAGAGATGAAACATACCTTTCCAGAAAGGTCCTCTACAGAGTACTGGAATGGGACATGTTTGTCTGAAGCTGGATTCCACTCATCAACATCAATTCCATTCGTGATGCCTGACTTATTCCACACAAAAACTGATGCAAATAAGTAGTGTAGTTCACTATACTACCAGAAGATTTTGAAAACATAGTATTTTAATCACACCATTAATCACAGCTTTTCTGCTTTGTAGAAGCTCATCAAGACCCCATCCACCCTCAGTGGTTGTTATTTCCCAAGCATATCCCTGAGAAAAATGCAGAAGAGTTGGATCATATCACAAGAAGGCAACAAAAATGGTTTGAAACGCGTTTACATTTTTGAATTGGGAAAATTTTATGACAGGAACCTCTATGTTATATTATTAGACTTGCAATGAAAAAAATGCAATATCTATGCTACGAAGATATTTATTAATGAGGTAGAATCTTTGGGAATTACAAAATCACTTTAGAATTGCAAAAGATTCTTTTCACAAGACTGAGGAGGTGAAACGTCCATGCAACAAAGACACCAATTCTTTTTAAACATTAACAGAATGTGTTCTCAAACAACATAGACGTGGATCTATTCCAAATATTTAAACCTCTAAATACTGACAACAAAAATATCAATCTTTGCATGATTTTATGGTGATGAGAAAATAACCTTACTAACAGTCAGAATTCGATCTGCTGTAACAATTGCACCTTTCAAATGATTAACAGCTTCACCTCTATCAAGAGCATGCTTTCTTGCCCATGTAGGAAAGACCCATTCCAGTGATCCATACCAATCAGGAGGTAATCCCAGATTCCCATAGGTTGTTCCAGGTTCAACCCCCTTGTTAAATGCAAAAAGTGAAAGTAATTAACAGTCACAGCACTTTAAATCCTAGCTGTATCTAAGTCAAATTTGGTAGGGTTGACTAAATGAGCAATTGGTGCTTTAAAAATCAGTTAATCATATTACATACCCAAAGATAAACAACTACATCAGTGCATGTAATTAGTGTTATTACCTGATGTGCAAGGTTATGTATAGAAAGAATAGAACGAGCATCACGATAAACTCCATATGGACGATACCGAGCTGCTATTAGACTTTAAAATGGCAATAAACAAAAAGAATTATATTAACCATTCCACAAAGACTTGTATGAGAAAAAATACTAACCTTACTGCAAATAATATCTAAAATTCAAGTTCTTATTATGGGAATGCAATGGTTAGAACAGATGAAGATGCCTAGTTAAGTTGAGATGTCTCAAATGCTGATGCAAATTGATGCAAGAGCCTTCCATAGAAGCTTAACACGCAAAATAATAAACTATCAGATGTAGAAAGCTAATAACTTACACTGGGACGAGACTTGCATGCCAGTCATTTGCTATAAATATACACTTTTCTCCATATGTAAATCCTCCCAAGGGGAGTACTAAAGGAGCCTCACAAGCAGCATGGCACAGAAGAGTGAAGCGGAACTGCAAATAAGGTGATAATTCACTGACATCAATTGTCATAAAATATGTTTGTGGTATATATCATGTCAAAAGACTATTGATTCACTAAAAGGAGCATAAGACCTGATTATCGCCAAAAGCACCAAAATTATCACCATATGGATTACCAGGCCGGTGAAAAGAAGGATGATCAACAAATACCTGCCAGGAGAATAAAAAGTAAAAATGAGACACAAATTAGAGGAAGATGAACAACATAGATTATCACAAAGCTTCCCCGTGAAGAAAATTAAACAACAAATTGTGTATAGATTCAAAGGTTTGATGTAATTAGTCCATTGAGATGTGGTCTAGTGGTTGAGATGCAGCCTCACTACAATAATGAGCTTGGTTCAAACCTTGGTGGGCATAGAATCCTGATCATGTAGGATGAGTTGCCTGAGTTTGACAGCCCCCATATTAAAGTGATCTTTAATCCATAGTTTGAGCTCATAGCTCCCCACAGATTAAAGTGAGCTTTAATGCAGAGCTTGAGTTCATAGCTCCCCCAAGATTAAAACAAACATTTACCATACCAAAAATTAATATTGATGTAATTTATTTTCTTTTCATTACTTGACTGGGACCAGATAAGACATAAGTGCCCTTAAGTTTGTTATGATCCCATTCCTATTTCTGATTGGAAACTCTGTTGTCGGTCCACACAAATTAGGGGATTTGTCAAATCAGAGCAAGTCACATTTCTAATGTATCGTAAGTGCAGTCAAATTTTGATGTGCTCCATGTCTTGAATATTAAAATAGTTTGTAGTCCAAGGACAGCTGTCAGTATATCTTCATTCAAGGGTGCATAAGGATACAAATAGTCAATCAAACCTTCACACAAACTCATCTTGGTTTTGCACTTTGAAAATAATAAAATACCTAAGGGCAGTCAGTGTTCATTGTATGTTTCCCTCTATTCATTCCAGCATTCTGTATTTATTCTATGTTTCCACAGTCTCTCTATTCAATCTAACATTTTGTATGTGCACTTTTCATTGGTACTTTGCATACATTTATTATATGTTAATGAGTTCTCTCTTAAACCATTACCATATTCTGGTTTTTATTCCCAGTGGCCATTTTATTGTAAGCTTTGAAATATGGTTATTACCAAACATAATTATTAAATGCTCAGCCCCCAGTTATAATGAAGCATAAGAAGATATTTGATGGGGAATAGGATCATGCTTATCAAACTTGCTAGAAAGACCAAAATAAGAAATAAGCTTTTTACAACAGAAAATAAAAAACAAGATTTTCCTTCATGAAATGTTTTGGTCGAAAATACAATTACTTGGGGATATTTTAGCATGTGAACAAATGAACAGCCAGTTAAACCTAACAAAGTCTCTTTGGGAGTGGCAGATCTGACTTCTAATATTTCAGAGAAAAACTGCATATAACACATTATGATGTAGAGGACTCATCAAAATCAATGGAATAAAAAATCCAAATCTTGAATAAAGAAGTTTTCATCAAGCAATACATTCCAGTTCCATGTACTTATTGTTTAAAGGCAAGAACAGATAAAATACCAGATAAGGGGCAGAGAACTGTTCATAAAGCATTCAAAAGGTTGCAATTTTAATTTTAAATACATCCAAGTTTTTCTTGAATTATCATCCTAGGGAAATTCCTCACAAGTCATAAAGGTGCACGTAATTTTGAGAATGGTATAATCTTCACATTTGGTGCCACAACCATCCCTTCAGGTTATATTATATTATTATATTATGTTTCAGGTTAGGCTAAGGCTGACCTAGTCAATGTGAAAATTTCAAGAATCCATGCTTAATGCAAATTGAGAAATTTCATATCATTGTTATATTGTGTTTCAGGTAAGGCTAAGTCTCAATGTGGAAATTTTGAGAAGCTGTGCTTAATGCAAATTCAGAAATTTCGTCTCATTTACTTTAGGTTTCCCAAATATATTTTCGATCAACTTTTCAGTGTTATGGCTGAATTTGAAATAAAATTACAGCAGCATATATTTCACTTCTTTCCAACCAAATACATAAGGCAGCCCAAGAAAATAAACAGTGAACAAATGTACTTCAAGGGAACAATGTTTCCAGCGCTAAGGGTGTAATCCCTATGATACAGAAAATATAAAAACAATTTATAGACAACAGATTCGTTACAGGGAATAGCCACAAATCTGCCCTCTTAGCTTCCATTTACTTGTCAAATCACTCAACAAAATCTGCCCACTGAGGGTCTAGAAAGAAACTTATTGAAAATATTTGGGGTAATATCAGGAAATATCAGCAAGAATAAACGTGGACCTGAAAATTTTTGAAATATCAGACAAATCGGCAACCTGAATAATCATTTTAATAACTTTTTCAGGTTGTCAATTTGTCTGATATTTCAAAAAAATTCAGGTCCAAATATTTTCCTGATAATTTCTGATATTTTCGCCAATATTTCCAATAAGTTTCTTTCCAGAACCTCAGCAACATATTCACCAAAACAATATCTAACACGTTGGTTTCTAGTGCTGGTTATGTATGTTGACTTAAGATAACAGTAGGCAGATTCTTTTGAGTGATTTGACAAGTGGATAGAAGCTAAGAGGGGGGATTTGCCACTAACAAATCTGTGTTTACAAGCAATTCTCGAAGTTGTTGTATTATGGGGATTGTGCCTTTTGTTGAGCATTGTATTGTCATTGATCCCAACAATGACAAGTGCTGGATCAACGTTGAAGAAAGACAAGTGTAAGAATATGTAAGAACGATGCCAAGTTATGAGAAGGGGAACTGTTACCCACCAAAAGTAGGTGACCCCACAGGAGAATTTTTCTCCTAGACATCTCTTCAGCTGGAAGCCAGCAGCCCTTGACAGCCACTAGTGTAGCCAATGTATTGAACCATTTGATGTCTGCTCCTTGAACCAGTCATATGTACCCTCGCCCATCTGTCAAGAGCATATGTTTGAAGGTGGGCAATCCAATCCTAAAGGTATGTTTTTCATTGAGCAATTGGGTGCTTATGCTTGTTTTTCCTTGGGCATGTTGGGCATGCATTATTTGGTGACTTGGAAGAAGGAAGGGTTTTGACTGTAGTTTTATTCCCTCACCTTAAATGGGGTGTTAATACTCAATCCTAGTCCTGTCGGATCTCCCCTATTGGCCTGTGGCTTCAGGAAGGGCACTACTTGGGAAACCCTGATTTTGGTAGCGCATCTCATTTTCCCATTTCACATTTTTCACTCCCCTCAGCACATTACAAGCCTTATTTCATCATCTTCCCTCTCTGGGTCCACATGATGAAGCGAACAAAGTTCCTTCTTCAAATTAATTACTCCAGAAGAGTTGGAATATAAAGATATCCATGAGGATACAAATATTATATATTAAATGTGTGAATAAGAATGATGATACAATGAGAGTGAGAGGTTTGCTTATATACCAAGCAGGTGTCTTTTCATGGAGAGTCATGTCTCATTTAGACATGACTCTTCAACCTAATTACCAATTAACTAATCATTATTTATGATTATTATCATTTACATTATTTTACATTATTTCCTATATATTTATTCATAACATTGCCTTCCTCCTCAAAAAGCTTTGTCCTCAAAGATTGTTAATGAAAAGGGCTTCATCTCTTTTTCGGCTTCGAATGTCTTTCTATCTCGGAACTGTCATCTTTGTCGATACATGTTGATATGATCTTCTAAGTGACAAACAAAATTGTCGCACTGAGAAGGGATCAGACGATCCTAGATTAATCTTCTGTGTAATATTCTGATCACTGGAATTTTTTAACGACTTGTCATCATAGGACTAGATTGAGGTTATATCACTCTTCTCTCGAACATCAATTTGTTGTTTCTGTTTTGAATGGTCCCAATATGTAGCATGGTTGAGTTGTCTACTCTCATGATTCGGATGTCAATATGGAACTTTTTTGGTTTGACATTCCCTTATTAAGTGTGTGGAAATTTTTTTCTTTACTTCAGGGGACTACGTTGTTGAGTTGGTTACAAAACCTTCACTTGGGATGTTAATCATCTGAACTACAACATCTAAATATGTCGTTTCTTCAACTAACTTGTCTTTTTGAGTTGCCATATTCATTGGATCGGTATTCGTTCCTTTACCTTCAACTTGGACTAACGACTTCGACATTTCTTTCGTGATAAGTTCTTCTAACCTATTTTCCAATGATTTTCTATCATCCTTAAGTTTTTTAATTTGAGTGAGTAGACTTCGATTATGGTTTCTAAGACATAAAAGTTCCTCATTTTCTGAGTCAACTTTATTTTGGTATTCAAGCTTCTCAATTTTTAAACACTTGATTTGTTCTAATAACCTTTGGTTAAGGTTCTTTAAGCATAAACTTTCCTCTTCTTTTCCTGATAGATTTTCGTTGAGTTTCTTTTCAGAAATTTCATTTTCTTATTCTAACTGGTGTTTCTTAGCTTTGCATTTTCTTACTTGTGTAAGAATATTTTGATTATGCTCCTTCAAACATGAATTTTCCTTATTTTTGTTGGATATGACTTCTTCAAGCTCTTTTTGCTTCTTTGATACTGTCCGGATTCTCTTGAAACATTAGTTTCGAAATATCCTTAAGTTCCTTCGCTAGAGGCATTATCAATTTTGATTTTGTTGTCTTGTCTTGGAACATGACCATCTTCTTCTTGTAAGGGAACATCAAGAATTTGTTTTCTGTGTTTAGAATGAACGTACCTAATTCCTTGAACCAAGGTTGACCGAGAATTATGTCAACCTCTTTGTCAAACATAGTTACGACACAAAATTGAGATATGTACTCATAATGATCAATTGTCACTTGTAAACCATTAATTTCATATTCTTTTCCGCCAAAAAAAACTTATCGCTGCCTATATTTAGCTCTAGAAATAATAGTTGATTTGCCAAATTAATATTAATGTAATTATATTCAATATTTGGATTAACGGCAATGTTAATCTCTTTCCTTTGGATACAGCCTTTTAATGTAAATAATTTAAAATTTACAATTGGAATACCTTTATAGGAGAATCTTCCCTCTTTCATTTTTGAATTAGACTCCATTTTGCTTCTTTGGGATGAACTTAGGATTTTAAAAATAACCCCTTCAAAACTTTTAATTTATTTCTTTTTCCTTTATTATCTTTGACATAATATCTTTCCCTATCTTTCCCTTTTGGTAATAATATCTTTCTTTCTCTTTTTCAATTTCTATAGAAGTAATAATCCCTTTTTTATTTTGTAACTTTGTACTTTGGAACTTAATTATCCTTTTATGACTTCAATAATCGTTATATATATTAATATATGGGTCAGCCTTTTCTTTTTCTTGGATGACTTAAATTATAAGTTATAGTTTTTAATTTTCTTTTTATACCCTTGTAATCTCCCTTATATTCAACTTCTTCCTTTTTAATAATATATTTTCTTTTTTAAATTCTTTTAAACTACCACCACTAGAACATTGTCGTTTACTTTGATATGGTCTTTGAAAAGATATTTGTTAACCCCTCAATAATTGACAATTGGCATTCTCAAAAATAACGAGAATTAAGCTTAGGGTGGTTTGATGGTGTACGAATACGACGACCAAAGGATGCAACTGTTCAACACCCATGGTTCTCTCTTCTTCTTTTTTTTCCTTTTTTCAATATTGACAGGTGAACTCAATATTGACAAGTGAATCAATGTGGCACAGATGATGTTTATTGATTCATATGGCTGCAGCAGATAATGATTTGTACAATGGTAACTACCATTCGACTATGGAGCTCGCATGGACGGTTAATACAAATGGCAGCAAGTTGTGTGTAGCAGAAGCAAGAAATCTGAGTGATAGAAATGATGGTAGCAGCATGAACAGCAAGTGGACCAAGCAGCGGGGACGACAGGTGGAACAGGCTGCGGGGATTACAGATTGGGCGTTGGATTACACAGTTAATGGATGGCTAGTCGTTCTTGGTCAACGACGGTAAGGGAAACCATGCATGTGTAATAATTTTGTTTTACCTGCAAACTAAAATGGTGGCTATAGTATTAATTAATGAAATGTGATATCACTTCTCCAAGCGATGTGAGAGTTTGCCTTTAAAATTTAGACCAACAATTTTTGAATTTGTATTATGTGATTTCGCTCTGCAATAGTATTCAAATGGTTTGTAGCAGCAATTGTGCAGAGGTGTGAACGTTTCGTCAAGAGTGCCAAGGTGCGAGAGGTTGGACAACGACGACATTATCTTTAGTTCATCAAGTAATTACCAAAACAATAACACATAGATCACAGACACCAGATATAGGTGAAAGCCAGGGAAAAACCCCTATCTAGGGGAAAACCCAGTCAACAACTCTTTCTTAATAACTTCCTGAGATAATCCAAGGCTCTAATAGTCTTCCGCCACACCAAGTCAGCTGTTTCTTCCTTTAGTAGATGATAACCTTTTCAATAACAACTTCGACCTAGTAGCACCAACTTGTAGCAGCAACAAAACATCAATCTAGCAACAACTTCGACCCAGCAGTTAGACTAGCAACAACTTCGACCCAGCAGTTAGCCCAGCAACAACTTCGAGCCAACAGTTAGCCCAGCAACAACTTCGATCTAGCAGCAACACTTCAACCCTCCAATAGTAGACCAGAAAATCCCCACATGAGAGAGAGAGATGACCCAAAAACTTCGATCTTGATCTTTCCAGCAACTCTCCTTTTATTCTTGGAATTTCGCACTTTTTCTACCTCCTTCTCTTAGATATCGAACTTGTGTGTGTGTTTGATGTGTTCCAAATGAATTCAAACTGCTCCAATATATAGGCTTCTAGTGAGGTCAAATTATCCAGTGTGAGGCCAACTTGATCTCCTTGAGGCCGACTTCGTGTGGAGGTGACAAATGACATATTTGACTCATTAATAAACCTTTTTACATGATACAAAAGCCCAAGAGAGGTCTCTTTAAATGGACACTAACTCTAATGAGACTGAATAAATCGTAAAAGTCCTTAATGGGGACTTTGACCTAAAGCATGATGACCCAAGCATGAAACCCATGATTTAATAAGTCATATTAATAAGAATAATAAATTATTTTTCATTCTTTTGATAAATACATTTCATTGTGACTCAAATACAATTATTAAGACCGAACCTAGTTACATTCTTCAACACTCCCTCTTAACTAGGCAGGTATTCACAAGTACATGGAAGATCTCAAAACACATGAACCATGAAGAATTTAGGCACTTACGACGACACATACTAGATTTCTGACCAGGGCAATCTATCCAGGTGGGACTAATTTTGGACTAAAGCTTTCAGACTCTCTAGGTACCATTAGGCTTACTAACCATCAACCCAAGGATCTAGGTGTGTAATATATGGTTAGAGCTCTATGACCAATGTCACCCTCCCTACTACTTTGGGATAGACATCAACACATACGCCGGCCAAATGTCCTCCTAGGCATTTTACACACTCGATGCCTCAACACATCAAATCTCTCTATCCTTAAGCATGCTTTTCAAAAACCTTGAGAGATTTACCTAAACAGTCACAACCCTAATCAGTAACAACTTTTCAAATACTCATGAGAAAACACAAACCTTCAGGGTCTTCTCACTTTCTTGATGTTGCCTCACAAATAGGAATTTGAGGCTTCTCAAACAAATCTAAACAAAGGTTTCCTCAATCATTCAGCTTCCTTTCCTACTTCTCATGCAGCAACATACAACCTGCTTTCCTTCTTTTAGCAGCACATCGATATTCATTCTCCAATTTTCTTTCTTCAAGGTATCCATCATGACTATAATATGCCCTCCCTCTCAACTTGGGAGATATCCTTTCTTATATTTAGGCTCCTTCTTAACTTAGGGAGATCAACTTCTTTCTATAACATAGGAGAATCTTTCACGGCTTCCATCCTTCTTATCAGAGTCATATTTATCATCATCATTTCATATAACTTCCTTCATCATATTTATCAATCAAATCAACTTTACTTACGAACATCTTCATTATCTTGAAGATTATGTACCTGCAAAACTTAGATAGCAAGTACAACCAAGTATATATATAGAAGCATAAACTTAACCATATCAAAATCATATAGTAATGGAAGCATTAGTTTTTAGACATCAAATACCAAAACTTAGTGAAGCATTAGTTTTTAGACATCAAATACCAAAACCTAGTTATGTTCATAATCAACAAGAGACACATACTTTTATACTTCAACTTCTTTTTCTCAGCCTAGGTTATAACCCCTAGATCACATTCGTAACTCAATCAAGATATCAGTGTCATTATATCTAGGGTCTCAATATTTCTTCCAAGGATATGACATACCCTACTATAATATATAGCAAACCCTAGAAGCAATTCAAACAAGTACATTTACAATGCATCTAACTTTATATGTTAGACTCCTAATAGGATTCAATGTAAACCCTAGATTCTATTCATGAGACACTAAGTGTTAGATGACAAAAACCAATCACAACACAATATAAGGTTTCAACTAAATGACCAACTTCTACTACGGTTTGTTGTCAACCCTAGATTTTATCATTCTGGAAACAATATCACCATATCCTAAAATATCAAACTTCTACTAAGGCTCAGTTACCAACCCTAGAACTACCAACAACGCATAAGCACATATCTAGGATGCACAAACATATCATAACAATATCCAAGACACAAATATCAATACATTTAAAGTCAGACCTATAACAATCTCGATTAGGCTAGGGTTTTGATTAGACGAACAAACATACACCTAGGGTTTCACTCCTAGGACCTTACACTCGATACATAAGGGTTTTACTCATAAACCCTAATTTACCAAAACCTCAAGGTCTAGGAATATATTACTATCCAACCCTGAAGGACTAGGGTTTCCATACTAATATTAAAAACCTTCAAACATGGCATTACCATAAAAACACCAAACATCAAAAGCTAGGATTTTCATATTAGCATACCCTTAGGTTAGGATTTAACAGAGAACCTATTAGGGTTCCACAAACAATTTAATGAGGATAGATTCAATCTGATGATTAATCTCCCACACAAGAATCTTTATGATTCAAAGGTCCTAGACATAACACTTGTTAGTAATGTAAAGCAGATTCCTTAAAATGAATGAATATACCTTTATAACGAAGAGAAACAAAACTTATGGTCTAAAACATACCTTTGAGTTGTTTTCTAGACACCATATAGGACATCAATTCCAATAGAACTTCTATGCTTTGTCTTGTGAGGTCTTCTTCATAACCCTTTAGCATATCAGCAAGCTTTTCCTAAACAAGGAAAATATAAAAAGAAATGTTATTAGCATCTAGTGTAAACACATCTAGATGAGAAAAGGAAAACCAAATTTAAAAGATAATACATGGAGCAAGATACTTATCTTTGGAAAATGGTGAAGGCTCCCTCAATCCAATCTCTAGGGATACCTATATCTTTTGCAAAATAATTTAACAATATCTTTCCAAAGAATGTTAAACTTATAAGTGCTAGAAATCAAAAAGTTAGAGTAGAAGGGCTTGGTAATATAAATCCTTTATTTCGATTCTTCAATCTTGTGCTTCTTTGGAGATCCTTCTTCGGCAACATTTGCATAATCTCTATTTCTGTTTCTTTTTCTCGGATTTTCAAGACAATCACTTTTATAGTAACCCATCTTGTGACAGTTGTAGCATTCAATTTTGGATATGTCTATCTTCCTTCTCGGCCCTTTAGACTTCTTGAATGATCCTTTGTTCTTGTGATGAGCAGAGTAGGCATTTGAAACTTTTTCTTCTTCATTCTCCTTATTGCTTGCTAGAGAAATTCTGACTTCTTCCTGACTACATGCATTCCATAATTGTTCGAATGTAGGAGTCTCCTTCCAACTATTGAGACCTGATGAGAAGGCACTCCATGATGTCAGTAAACCTAGAAGTGCAGTGATTAGAAGTTCTTTCTCCGATACTATCTCATCAATTTCCTAGAGTTCATAACTTAATCTAGTTATCCTCACAAAGAAAGATGCCACAGTGTTTTCCTTTGTCATCTTTATAGATCTTAGTTCATCTTTAAGACTTGTTATTTGACCAAGATTCTTGATAGTGAATAATTTTGATAATGCCTCATACATCTCTTGAGCAAAGTCTATGTTAGATATATAGGGGATGAGGTTATCCTTTATTCCATCCACCATTAGTGTCATGGCCAATATTTTAGTTTCCCTGAATTTTGCCTTTTCTACATCACTCGACTCATTTGTAGGCTTCTTCATCTTTCCTTTGACTAGATCCAAAACATTATTATTTTCGAGGATGTGGTCTATCCTCGTCTTCCAAGCCCTATAGTTAGGTGCTCCTTCTAGTTATTTTCACCCTTCATTAAGTTAGACATTGTCCTTAAGGATGATAGACTTGACTTCTTATATGATCCTTTTGATGACCCTTATTCAAAGCTTCTTAGAACTCCTTATTCTTCTTTCAACAGATCTTTGAGCTGCCTTTTTCCCTTCTTCACCTTAGCTCTAATACCATGTTATAAAATCATAAAGCCAAAAAGATTTTCTTTATGTTGGTAGTTACTTGTGATATTCTTATGTTTTCTTATGTTTCTCTTTTATCTTTAGTTCATCAAGTGTTTACCAAAACAATAACACAAAGATCACAGACACCAGATATAGGCGGAGAGCCAGGGAAAAACCCCTATCTAGGGGAAAACCCAGTCAACAACTCATTCTTAATAACTTCCTAAGACAATCCAAGACTCTAACAGACTTCCTCCACACTAACTCAGACTTTTTTTCCTTCAATAGATGATAACCTTTTCAATAATAACTACGACCTAGTAGCACCAACTTGTAGCAGCAACAAAACTTCAATCTAACAACAACTTCAACCCAATAGTTAGCCCAGCAACAACTTTGATCCAGCAATAACACTTTGACCCTCCAGTAGTAGAACAGAAAATCCACACGTGAGAGAGAGAGATGACCCAAAAAATTCGATCTTGATCTTTCCCGCACTTCTCCTTTTCTTCCTGGAATTTCGCACTTTTTCTGCTCCTCTTGGATATTGAACATGTGTGTGTGATGTGTTCCAAATGAATTCTAACTGCTCCAATATATAGGCTTCTGGTGAGGTTGAATTACCCTGTTTGAGGCCAACTTGATCTCGACTTGATGTGGAGGTGACAAATGACTTATTTGACTCAATAACAAACCTTTTTACATGATACCAAAGCCCAAGAAGGGTCTCTTTAAATGGACAATGACTCTAATGACTCAGAATAAATCCTAGAAGTCCTCAATGGGGACTTTGACCTAAAGCATGATGACCCAAGCATGAAACCCATGCTTTAATAAGTCATATTAATAATATTAATAAAAAAAATTCATTCTTTTGATAAATACATTTCATTGTGACTCAAATACAATTATGAAGACCGAACCTAGTTACATTCTTCAACACAATGTGGGAGTGAAAATGCAACTCTTAGAAAATGCCAAAGCTAAATCTAGGATAAGATGAAGTAAAAAAAAAGAATACAACAATAGGACAACCTCATAAACATGTATATAATCGGATCAAAGGCCCCCGTGATGTAGAAGACTAAGTGAATAAGTCCAGGGCTGCAAGTCATGATGTCAAATGCCTCAGTCTAATAGCTGACAAAGGGGGGTAATAGTGGCACTAGTTCGCTATCAAAGTCTCGATCCAACAAGGTGGTGTCTGGTTGCACAATCCTGGAGTAGATGTAGGAGCGAGGGATACTCCTAAAATCCAAGAACAAAGGAAAGAAACTATAGATAAGTCTTTGATTTCTCTATTAGGGTTATGTAAAAATCTGTCAAGGGAGGGAGGACACCCTGCTCGGGAACCATCTAGAACTAATCCCTCTAACACTCTGGCTGTGAGTGCTTAAATGTAAGAGTAAAGGTCTTCTAGCTTGTGTCATAACCAGTGGAGACCTCGAATTGTCCTTCGCCCAGTATGAGTGCGAGCTCATGAGTTAGACTTCAATTAAGATGAATTATTTCCAATTTACTTGAATAATAAGAGTAAAGGTCTTCTAGCTTGTGTCATAACCAGTGGAGACCTCGAATTGTCCTTCACCCAGTATGAGTGCGAGCTCATGAGTTAGACTTCAATTAAGATGAATTATTTCCAATTTACTTGAATAATCACCAAGTTGACATGTGTAGAGTTGGAGCTCCAGTTAAGTGGATTCTTCATCAGTTTGACTACAGAACAAGGCAGCAATTAGAAGTTCAATTAGAGCAAGTTAGTCTTCAGTCCTAATTGAAGGAAGAATGAGTTAAGAACTCCAGTGTTGATTGGAGAGAAAAAGAGTGTCACTCTTAGTCAACTCATCAATCAAAACTCGATTCTAAAATAGAACTGGGCTTCCTTATATGTTTGAATTAGGTCTATAAAGAGGAGTTCGAAGGCACAAGAACCAATAAGTTTTGTGCATAAAGTTTTGTGTGACAACACAACTCACGAGTTTGTGAGAGGAGCCTTGATTGTGTAGAGCACAAGAATTGTGTCCTAAGAAATAGGAGGAACAAGTAGGGTTTAAGAGTTGGTTGTGCTCAGAGAATAGGAGTTGGGTCCTAAAGAATAGGAGGTAGAAAGGAGGAGTTGTGCATAAAGAATAGGAGTTGGGTCCTAAAGAATAGGAGGTAGAAAGAGCGCTAAGAAATAGAGCACAAGTGCGTTAGAAAATAGGACCTGAAGTGCGCTAGGAAATAGGGTATCTGCACAAGGAATAGGGTTGCCAAGTGCGCAAGGAAGGAGCAAGATCGTGCAAGAGTTCAGTGAATTCGCAGAGCAAGTCAAGGAGGTAACAAAGGATTGGATGCGAGCTATAGGACCGAGATCAAACAATGATCAAGGCAAGCCAAGATCAACTATATCAATTCAGATTTGTCAAAGAAGCAGAACACTTTCTCAAGAGAGACAAATTGCTTCCAATTTGATTATCCAGGGGTCTTCTTTTTTTTCATTTATTTGACCCCCTCCCCCACCTCTCCCTTTTGTTTTCCCAATTAAATAGAATATTTATAGCAATATATTGATTTATAAAATTGTAAATCTCGTGTCAACCAACCGATAACATTATGTCCCATGGATATAATTTATTTCACTTAAATAGGAAGGAAAATGACAACGAATCGAATCCAATCCGATTTTTTTTATCGGATGTAATCAATAAAATACCACATCAAGCAAGCAAGTTTTCCTTATTGGATTTCCTAAGAAAAATAAGTATGTCAATTTGTGGGATATGTTTTTATCTCTGTTTTTTTATTCTGTTGCTTATGAATTGTTAAGAAACTTTGTATCTTGGTGAAAGTTAACTAGGTTTCAGTTTCCAATTATTCATCTAAGTAGTTGCAGAGTTTCATGGAAATTTAACATGGTATCAAAGTAGACATCAATATAAAGACCAGCACCAGATTGACCAGTTAGTGAACACTGCAGATCAAGCAAAAGGTTTGCACTATAATTTGAAGAGCAGAGCAATTTTTTGAATAATAGTATGGCATTCCAAGGACTAAGGTCAAGTCACAATTAGGAGGGAGCCTCGAATTTCTGCTCATGGAAGGAGTGGATCTCAGTTGTGTTAGAAGATAATGAGGTGCTAGAATTTGTAAAGAGCCAGATAGCTCCACGTCAAGATGCCCAACAGTTGATCGAGCATAAAAATAATGACACCAAGAGGAGGAGGATCATTCTAGAGGGTATCACAGATCATATTATCCCTCATCTCCATGAGAAGAAAACAACATATGAGATGTTTAAACCCATGTTAGATCTGTACCAGGGTTCCAGTGATGCCAGGAAGCTTGCTCTCAAGGACAAGTTAAGAATTATTCGAATGAGCAAAGGAGATCCCATCATCACATATCTTTCTAAGTTCACTCAAGTTCGGGATGAGCTAGGTGGAGTGGGCATGACTGTAGCTGACAGTGACCTTGTGAGTCTTGCACTTCTGTGACTTCATAAGTCTTAGGAGAATTTCCAGGATGTAGTAAGTGGCAGAGAGAACATTCCCAATTGGGAAATACTATGGAGAGATTGTGTTCAAGAAGAGATTCGGAGAGGGACGAGAGCTAGGAAATCAGCTCCGAAAGAGAATAAGGAGAAATTTTCCTTAGCGGGAAAATGTAGCAAAGCCAAGGGAAAGAGGGGCCAAGAAGAGGCCAAGTCTAGTCAGAAGGGCGAAAAGAAGAACAACGATCTGAGCAAGATCAAGTGCTTCTATTGCCATGAGTTCAGACACTATGCCACTAAGTGTCCTAATCGAAAGGAGGAGTCCAGTAAGGATCATGTGGCTGCATCAGCGGAGGCAAATGTGTTTTCTTCTCAATTCGAGAAATATTTCTCATTGATAGCTTGCATAGCAAGCTTAGCAGATAATCGTGCATGGTATATTGATTCAGGGGCATCCATCCACATGCCCAAGAACAAGGAGTATTTTAGCTACCTAAAGGAAAAGGACATGCGGTTTCAGATTAAGCTAGGAGATGATGGCAAGTATGCAACTAGGGGAGTTGGTACTGTCAGTTTTGAGAGGAGTCGGGTATCTCTCGCCATCTCAGAGATGTCCTCTATGTTCCAAGCCTGAAGAAGAATCTTGTTTCATTAGCTACAATTGAGGATAAGGGTTATGATGTCATCTTCAGCAGAGGTAAGGCTTACCTCAAGCACTTAGCTTATGGATGAAAGAAGCAAATAGTTGTGAGGATGAAGAATCTGTACCTGCTACAGGTTGAGACAAGCACAACCTTGAGTAGTAAGGCAAGAAATGTGCAAAGCAGAGCACTGCGGGAGTCCTTAGAGTGAGAGCAGATTAAAGCTCCCAAGAAGGAGCCTCAACCAATATCACAAGTTGAGTCTAGGCTAGTTAGCAAGTGGATCGACCAGTAGGATGATCAAGAGAAGAGACCAGGGCGAGTGGAGGCAGCCACTCAATCAATGACTCCCAATACAAGAACCATTCGAGCCAGGTGGGCAGACAAGTTGTTTAGGGGGGATCAGGAGAGAGTTGGACCTCCCAATACCACATTTAGGCAGAGTAAGCAACCACGAAGATACATGGGGTACCTGGCACTTATGACTGAGGTGATAAACTCGAATCATAGCAGCATGGTTGGAAGGAACAGGTCTTCAGATCAGATTTCGCAGCAGGAAGTGGGTAAGACTTCTAGTTCAAAGGGAGCAGCTATAGCAGCAAATAAGTTGGTGGTGTTGAACACAGATCTAGGTGGACAAGGTTCTTCCAAAAGTACCTTCCTCGCTAAGAGGGAGTGCTGAAAATGTAGCGAGTAAAGGTATTTTGACTTGTGCCTTAGCACAACCTTCAGCAACAAGGCAGGAAGTGTGTAGAGCAGAGCTCTGAGGGAGTCCTTAGAGCGAGATCAGATTAAAGCTTCCGAGAAGGAGCCTTAGCCAATATCACAGGTTGAGTCTAAGCTAGTTGGCAAGTGGGCTGACCAGTAGGATGATGAGGAGAAGAGACCAGGGCGAGTGGAGGCAACCACTCAGTCAGTGAATCCCAGTACAAGGAGAGTTCGAGCGAAGTGGGCAGACGAGTTGTTTAGGGGGGATAAGGGGAGAGTTGGATCTTCCAGTACCACATTCAGGTAGAGTAAGCAACCACGTAGATACACGAGATACCCGGCACTTATGAGTGAGGTGATAGACTCAAATCATAGGAGCATGGTTGGAAGGAACAAGTCTTCAGATCAAATTCCGCAACAAGAAGTAGGGAAGTCTTCTAGTTCAAAGGGAGCAACTACAACAATGAATATCTTGGTGGTGTTGAAGACAAATCCAGGTGGACAAGGTTCTTCCATAGGTACCTTCATTGCTAAGAGGGGGTGTTGAAAATGTAGCAAGTAAAGTTCTTTTCGCTTGTGCCTTAGCCAGTGAATACCTCGAATTGTCCTTCTCCCAGTATGAGTGTGAACTCATGAGTTAGACTTCAATTAGGATGAGTTATTTCCAATTTACTAAAATAATCATCAAGTTATCATACGTAGAGTTGGAGCTTCAGTTAGGTGGAGTCTTCATCAGTTTGACTATAGAACGAGGTGATAGTTAGAAGTTTAGTTAGAGTGAGTTAGTGTTCAGTCTTGATTAAGGAAGAGCGAGTTAAGAACTCCAGTTTTGACTGGAGAGAGAAAGAGTGTCACTCTCAGTTAACTCATCAATCAGAACTCAAGTTCAAAAATAGAATTGGGCCTCCTTGCATGTTCAAATTCGGTCTATAATGAGGACGAAGGCACAAGAATCAATAATTTTTGTGCACAATGTTTGTGTGACGAGACAACTCACAAGTTTGTGAGAGAAGACTTGATTGTGGAGAGCATGGAATTGTGTCCTAATAAATAGGAGGAACAATAGGATTTAGGTGTTGGTTGTGCGCAGAGCACAGGAGTTGGGTCCTATAGAATAGGAGGCAGAAAGTGTGCTAAGAAATAGGGCACAAGTGCGTTAGAAAATAGGACCTAAAGTGCGCTAGGAAATAGGGAATCTGCACAAGGAATAGCGCTACCAAGTGTGCATAGAAGGAAAAGCAGGATCGAGCAAGAGATCAGTGAATTTGCAGAGCAAGTCAATAAGGCAACAAAGGATTAGTTGCGAGCTAGAGGGCCGAGATCAAGCAGTGATTAAGGCAAGCCAAGATGAACTATATTAGTTGAGATTTGTGAGAGAAGCATAACGCTTTCTCAAGAGAGACGGATTGCTTTGTAATAGATTCAATTGCTCCAAGACAATCAATAAATTACCACATCAAGCAAGCAGGTTTTCCCTGTTGTGTTTCCTGAGAAAAACAAGTGTGTCAATTTGTGTGATGTGTTTTTATCTTTGTGTTTTTATCTCTACGTTTTTATTACGCTGCTTATGAATTGTTAAGAAACTCTGCTCATTGGTGAAAGTTAACTAGGGTTCAATTTTTAGTTATTCTGTTAAGTAGTTTGCAGAGTTTCATTGAAATTTAACAGTGAGTGAACTGATGTCTTGTTCGGCACCTTCGCAACAGTCTTGAGGATACCAGTTGGCCACATAAAAGGGGGGTGTTGGAAAATCAAGGTAATTGTAGATTAATGTTGATTCTCCTTACTTGATAATTACTTGTGATATTAGTTTGCATTTTATTATTTTGTTTTACTTCTTCATCAAGTAATTATCAAAAACATGAAGATCACAAAACACAAAGAACACAAGATATAAGGTTCCATGCCAAGGCAAAACCCCACAACTAGGAAAAACCCAAACAATCATCTTCTTATAGAATCAGATCAAAACAAGACCTCCAAGACCCAAAGACCAAGACCTTCTCCAAGCACCAAGTCAACCCTCCAAAAGTCCTCCTTAATCAAGTCGAAGTTCTCCAAATATAATATAGTCAACTTCCTCAAATTCAAATCCAAATCAGAATTTCATCCCTCTACCTCAAGTCTACAATTTGGCCTTGCAACAGCTACAGAAACCCTAGTCTTCTCACACATGTGAACGAAATAGATCAACAATTTTAGTCTCCTTCTTCTTCCTCGGATTTTTCTTCTTTCCTATACTTTTGCACTACTTTCCTTCTTGCCTTTTTGCATAGATTGAACTTGCTTCCACATATCTCAAATGAGGACGAAGTCTGCCCTATATGTAGTCATCCAGGAGAGCAAAAAGGAGCCCCAGCGGCGCTGACTTGTGCTTGGAGGACAGAATTACATTTCTTGACTCAAAAATGATAATTTTCTTTTGTTACAAAGAGTCCAAATGGGACTATAATACATGAGAAAAATTCTTCTTTGACTCAACAAGCCCTAGAAGCATGAAGAACATGCTTTGACCTAGACTTTGAGCATGAAACCCATGCTTAAATAATAAAATACTTTTTCTCTTTTATATAAAATATAAAATATCATGATTACAAAAATCATTATGAAGACTAAATCTAGTTACATTCTCCAACACTCCCTCTTAAATAGGGAGGTATTCATAATGACTCAACAAGTCTCTCTCAATTTGAAATTCTCATAAGAAGGGATTTAGATTGATAAGCATCACTAATGATATTATCATCATAGCCAGCATTGTCACATTACCAAGGCCTTGATACATACACAGTATCTTTCCACAAGATCGGAGCACAATGTTGGGAGGCATTCCATGGGACACCACACCACCTCACTGATGTACATACTCCACCTAGGATACTTGGAGTATTTCCTCTACCGGACCATTTCGCTCAAGGAAATGTTTGTCCATCAAACCATTCTTTATCCAAGTCCATGTACATGACTTAGGATCTCCTTCCTAATCCATCACAATACATGACTCAAGAATGTCTGTCCAAGATGCTTATTCAATCCACCATTCTCCTTATCCATGTCCATGCACTTGACTTATAATATCAGTCCTAATCCATCATAGTACCTGACACAAGGAGAACCATGCTAATTCAATCCATTATTCTCTGTAATATCCCCAATTTTGATTTTCAGCATTAGAGATGAATTTTGGGAGAGGACACAATTCCGGCATTGGGACTTAGGAGGAAAAGGGAAAAATTGCGGCTCTAGTGGAATATGGGGCCCGCATGAAGTATGCACTTGGGTAAGAGGGAATTCGAATTCCTTGAGCCAAATAGAATTGGTGGAGGGACCCACAAGGAATGCATGGCCATCAGTTATAAAAGGAAGAAATGAGGTAGCAATAGGACTCTTTTTGTCTATTTAATAATCGAATTTGCCTTAGTTGTTCGGTTGATCCAATATTGTGTTGTTTAGCACATGAGTGTCTCCGAGCAGAGATCTCAACCCTTGCTTCGGTGGACTTCGAGTGCCAACCCAAGGAGGGAGTTCTACTTCGTCTCAAGTCGTACCAACAGCAGCGAGTCAAGTTACAGCAGCAATAAGTCGAGTTACAGCCACAGGGAAAGGAACAACAGGAGGGCGAGTTACAGCAACAGGAAAGTAGCAACAAGGAGACTGAGTTCCAGTAGCAGGAGAGTAACAGCGATGCAGGGATTGCGTAATCATAGCATGAGGCACTCCGGGAAGTTGGGGGGGCAAGAGCATTGTCTCATCATTTTCAAGAGTATGGAGGGTAGCTATAGACAAGAGGGCCATCCTACACGCAGCTCTCATTTCATCACATGCAGGACTGCGTCATCTCCTCCATGACTGCAGAGTCATTAGAGTGAGACTCTTTGGGCAACACTATCTAGGGGAGTTTGGAATTGGGGTGTTGGGAGATCATTTGGGGGGGCATTTGAGGAGGATTGCTGGAGTTGGGAGAGCAAAGATTGATCGGGTCCATCACATCAACATAATTCGAAATTGGAGGAGGGCCAAGCTGTGAAGGGTCAATTTTTGAAGGTTGGAACCAAGGGAAACCCTTTCTTGGTTTTTTTGGGTTTTGAGAAAGGATCACAATCCCAAATTCATAGAATTTTTTGGGCACTCTAGAGTGGACAAATCAAGGGGCGAAATCAGGGAGTTGTGCGATTTTAGAGCAGCAGCACAGTTTTTCTGGAGGAGTTGGTTATTGCGGTCATTAGGCTTTTTTGTATTCATCACCTGGTGCTTGCAGCTTGCCTTGTGCAAGCCCAGGTGCACTTTCTCCAACTCATTTGTACCACAACAGATATTATTAATAAAAATTGGCCAGTTTGTGGATTTGCAAAAATTTTTGGTTTATGTGTATGCATTTCTGAAAATTTTTGTGTTATTATATTTGCATGTCTTGTTATCATTGTAAAATTTCCACTAGGAATATTACATTCTCCCTATTTTTGATGCATGCACTAGACCTACAGCATTAGTTCTGGCCTAGTACATGACACAAGGAGAACCAGTGTCCAACCTTACTCCCTCTCAACCTGAGAGGAGAAATCCATGTTCACTCCCTCACAAACAAGAAGAATTCATCAACAACCCTCAGCTTGTATCTAAAGTACTCATACTTCCCTTACATTAGCTACCTATTATAATTGTAGCTTCCTTAACTAGTAGTTTTATCACTGAGTTTGCTCATCTTCCAACTTCTTGAACTAGGGCTCCAAATCTACCTACTAACAGTTTATAATTAAGTACTTGAGACCTTTGCATCCTCTGTTGTGTCCATTACACAATTTCTTCAATAGACTAATTATCACAAGGTTAGCCAATCCATTGTTTTGAACACAACTTGGTTGACAATTCCAATCAATCTCTATCAGCCAACACAGCTCCATAGTCACAAATAATTTTGCCCTCTAGTTGTTATTCTCATCTTTCATAATAACCAACTCTTAGGGTCTTCAAATAAACCTTCTTGTCAGTCCTCTTAGATGGTTGTCCTGAGGGTTTCTATACACAGCGCTCTAACTGTCCTATTGTTGCTTTAAATTGACAGTCCTTGGGGCACCAATCAAACTATCTTTAACTTCTCCAAGTTACTATCATAAGGTCTTCCAAGCACAACCCACTTGACAGTGAATGTCCGCTGCTTCGCACTCCTTAGGGTTTTCACAAATCTACCCACACAATAGTGAGCCAACTCTTACACTCACCATATAGAGAGCTTCTCCAAATCTGCCTTTTAAACATACTTTAGACTTTACTGAAAGACTGCTTCTGAGGGCTTCTCCAAAAGTCAATCAACATATAGCCTACTTGATGTGACAAGTGTACCACTTGTCCACAACATTTAGTCCTTACCAATCAGCCACTAATAGTCCTCCAATCGTTGTATATAGGATAGTTATCTAACTGTCCAAAATTAGACCTTTCTTCCTTCACTATGCGAGCCCTATCTTGATGTCGACCTGCTCTCACTATAGTACATTCTCTGAGGCTAAATATGGCCCACTTGAAGATTGGGATTCCCTCAAAACAGTGTGGTCATACCTCTCTTCATTTAGGGTCTCATCCTCCCATTCTATGCATTGTTCACAGAGTTTAGGGCAACCCTTTAAGGGCAATGCATCATTTGAAGGAGAACTAAACTAGGGCACAATAGAGACATCTTCTTATTGCCCTCCTAACAGCGTTAAGATGCTCAACAACAATTGTCCTAAACTAAGACTCTCATCCTCTAGCAACAAAACAACTTGAAGACATCAACCAACATAAATTTTATACTTTTCTAAGTTTGTGCATCTGTTGTAGAAACTCGGCCTAGTTAGGGCTTCTTATCCAACCACTTCAACCCTACCAATCTGCTCCAAAAGTCTCTCCTCAGGTACGGCCTTCTTCCCTCTTCAAGCTCCCTCCCTTTTTTGGTTCCTAGGGCTTCTTCTAGCCCACGTTTAGGCCTTACTTCCCCCTTGAAACTTGAGGTACAGGGCTCGCCCCCTCCCCAACAGTCACAAAGAATCCAATCTGAATTAGAGGTATGTACCACACTTAACTTGCATAAGAAGCAGCCCAAAAATGGTCCTCTTCTACTCGGCCATATTCCTAATCAACTCAGCCCTCAAGACAGTCATAAGAAGCACCAAAACAGACCCTTCTCACCTTCGCTTGAGCTCCTCTTGATCTGCGGCCTATTTCAAACATCTTCCTTACGAAATGTTGCACACAAATGTCTCAATGCAGGAACAAGTCCTCAATGAGCATGACTGGAATTTAGAATACAAAACCCAAATTACTCCTTGAGAACTTGATCCTTCTAAAGTCTTCTAGAAAATTTATATTAAACTAGACCAAATCATGACCTCCTTCACATGGACTATGTTTCAACTTCTTCTTACATCTTCATGGTCTTCTTGAGAGTCTTAAAGAGAATTTGTATCTCTGCCAAACCTTCTTTGAATCATAGAATAACTTCATAACTTCAATCTTTACATGGAATGTTTATATCACCAAAATTCAGATCCATCATCATAGGTGTCATTCCACAGTAAAACTTGCCTTCTTACCCAATAGAATTTAGTTCTTTAGAAACTTGTAGGACTCGTACTACTCCAGTCACATTGTTACGTTTATTTACTTCAAAATTCTCATTTCTGATGCATTACTTGGAAGTCGAATACTATCAAGATCTACTAAAGTATGTCATTTCTTCTTCTTGCTATTGATGGAGGAATTGTTGTAGAGGTATCTTCCATTATGCCAACAAGAGTGATCTTCAAATTGCTTCTTTTACTGACCTTAACTCTGATACTATGTTGAAGAATCAAGGTATTTGTAGATTAATGTTGATTCTCCTTCTTGATAATTACTTGTGATATTAGTTGTCATTTTATTATTCTTTTTACTTCTCATCAAGCAATTAACAAAAACATGAAGATCACAAAACACAAAGAACACAAGATATAGGCTCCATGCTAGGGAAAAAACCCCACAACTAGGGAAAACCCAAACAATCCTCTTCTTATACAATCAGATCAAAATGAGACCTCCAAGACCTTCTCCAAGCACCAACTCAGCCCTCCAAAAGTCCTTAATCAAGTCAAACTCTCGAAGTCAAATGTAGTCAACTTCCTCAAATTCAACTCCAAATCATAGTTTCGTCCCTCTGCCTCAGGTCTCCAATTCGGCTTGCAATCTTCGGCCCTACAACAGCTACAGAAACCCTAGTCTTCTCGCACATGTGAATGAAACAGGTCAACAATTTTAGTCTCCTTCCTCGGATTTGTCTTCTCTCCTAGACCTTTGCATTGCTTTCCTTCTTGCCTTTTTGCATAGATCGAACTTGCTTGCACATATCTCAAATGAGGACGAAGTCTGCCCTATATATAGTCATCCAAGGGAGCAAAAAGGTGTGCCAACACAGTCGACTTGTGCTTGGAGGACAATTACATTTCTTGACTCAAAAATGATAATTTTCTTTTGTTACAACGAGTCCAAATAGGACTATAATACATGACAAAATTATTCTTTGACTCAACAAGCCCTAGAAGCATGAAGAACATGCTTTTACCTAGACTTTGAGCATGAAACCCATGCTTGAATAAATAAAATTATTTTTCTCTTTTATATAAAATATATAATATCATGATTACAAAAATCATTATGAACATCGAATCTAGTTACATTCTCCAACAGGGGGGGCTGAGAGGAGACCTGAGTGCTCACTATTCTACTATCTGAAATACTTTGGAACTCAGCTCGTCGCTTGTTTCTTTGATCAGCTAGATCAACATGAAAGTATGATGTGATCATCTGAATCATCCCCGAGTGCGACGGGTATGTAGGATCTGAGGTCTGTGTTTGAATATTTCCCTGATGAAGAGGGTTAGGCATCTCTGATTAAGACACTAGAACAAGGTAGAGAGGGAACCTCCTAGATCTCTACAGAGTCAGTGGTAGTGCCTTCTGATCTTGTAGTATAGGGAGCACCTAAAAATGAGGTGTTGCCCTGCTTTTGGCTCCTGAAGGTGACACCTAGAAAATCCTATTAGATCTTGGTATATGGTGGTCAGTCTCCACTTAGAGTCTATGAGAACTAACCAAAGATGGCCCAAAGGGATCCTGACTGAGTGCATCTAATGTCTGCGCGTAAGGGGCGAACGATGATGCCACCTTGTAACTCCAGAAAATGCTCAAGGTAGGACATCTTCAGGCCCAAGCCCATCGGGTGGGGAGTCCAAGTAACCTGAATGTAAAATCTGTAGATACTTTCTCAAATGGACCAATCTAGTACTTGTCTAGACGGCACGATATGGCTCATTGCAGCAAGGGGAAATCTAAAGGGGAGAAGACTCTTTGGGAGATGGTCAATGTTTGAATTAGTTGAAAAACATCTAAGAACCAACCTCGTATCCAACGTAAGGGGTGAGCCAATGCGAGGGCCTCCGAGGAACAAAGTGGAAGGTAGGGGTACCGGTCTTTCCTGGCAGCTGAAACAATAGCGAACATGGAGCATCACAATAAGTTGGTGAATAAACACTCTCAAAAGTCTTCATTTGCACGTGCTCTTGATAAGTCAGATCTCTCTAGTAGACTGACTCAAGGTTTCAACTTGCTCATTTTGTACACTCACAAATTCTATTCTTTCAGCCGATATGTTATATTGGCATTTAGCTGTCAAAAGGGACAACTCAGTTGCCGCTAGAATTTTGATTATGTTTGTAACTATTTAGTTTTCTTAGATAAATTGATTCTCTTAAAATAAGAAAACATGAAAATTTTCTGAACATACTGGAGAGACGTTAAATTGATCATTATACATCATGATTCATCACTCAACTAGAGAAAGTATGAGATGTTACAAAATTAACTAGCGCACTACCCTGCAGAATAACAAATGGTTCTTCCTAAAAAAAATGTATAGCTCATTAATGTTGTTATAATTTTCAGAGGGTACATTGGAAGATTGTTAATCTCTAACTAATTATGAAACTGCAATTACGTGGTTCCAATGTGTCACTGAAAGACATGGACTGCAAGCTTATTCAGATTTCCAATGAATTCCTTTGCTTTAAATGTAGAAGCACTATATTTTATCTTGAGGCTTGAACTCCACCAAATCAAATATTCAGAAAACACGACCAGTTTTTGCAACTCTAGATACTATCAACTTCCCATTGTTGCAGCAAGTGTCCATTTTTCTCTTTTTGTGGAAACCTATTTGTCCAAATTGATGCAAAAGGTGTACATTTCAAGAGTAAAAATGCACTTGTAAAAATAAACTTTAAGGTTTCTATATAAAGTTATAAACTCATACAAGTGAATTGAGATCTTATGTCAGTCCTGTTTCTTCCAACAACCATGACTGTAAGACTTCTCCATGTCTGTGAGCTTTTTTTTTCTATGTACTCATCAAAGTCATTTATGATGTGTATCACAATCCCATTTGCCTCCAAACAACAACAATTCCAAATATGGAGGAATGCAAGTAAATGGAGAATGCAGCATAAGTTGATGCCAATCACATATATATCCTAATACATTATGAAAGACTTTGGAAAATCTCATCTTATACCTGTCAATGTTTTGATAATCAAATCATAATAGCACAAGTTTCATAGAACACAAACTTTTAAATGGTGTCAGAAGGGCATTTCAAAACTTTTTGAAGGAAGGGTAAACACTGTGCTTTTCCAGAAAAGAGGCTAAAAAAATTAAATAACTAAAAGTTCAATTATAATAAGCATTTTGTAGAAATTCGAAGCACAATATGTTCTTATATAAAAAAATCTGGAAGGCAAATGCAAGCAAAAAGGACAGCAATGTAAAGTCATATGGTATAGATAAAATTCCTTTTGACTAAGATGAGGATAATGAGCCAATGTTTTGACCTTTCTCTTAAAAAGCATTCACCCAGCCAAATCTGGCCTAAAACATGCTGAAAATAACAAAGATCAAGTATGAATCATCATAAGTGAAAACCCCTAGGGTGCCCACATTGTGCAATATTGGCAAACAAATTCAGCATTAACAAAATAAAAATTGTAATTGACAGGTTTGAGCTCCAAAATTTCCATCATCGGAGAAAAATGTGTTTGGGAAAGGCCAAAACATCGGGAGTTTATCCTAGTTTTGTTTATGGCATATGCATAAATGATGAACATTAATTAATACCATCAATCAGTTGTATTCCTGTTCTTGAGGGTTCTTAGGGTTTAAGATCTCATATAGAACCAATAAGAAACTGAAATTCATTAAGGAGCAGAGAAAACATTCGACAAACACTTGCATTGCAGAAGGAGCCAGTTTTAATTTTCAAGCCTCAAAATACCATTTCTGCCAAATGTCAAACCTACTAAATGCCAATCAGCTACTGATCAATATCTTATCAACAAGCCAAGTGGCTATGAAGATAGCAGTATGTTGTAAATCAACCAGGCAGTGGCAGACTTACGTTTAATACCCCCTTGGTCAACTCCCTTGGGGTTTTCTGCACTAAAATGCCATACCAGCAGTGTCAACTTCAAGTACTATAGCAGACCAATTCTCATTCTTGGAACACAATTACTCACCGTGTTCAACCTATAGATGACAGAAGTAGTGCAAGGCAGTTTGCCATTATAATTTTCCTGGCCACAGTTTCACCTGCTGCACAAGCTGGTCTAAAGAGATTGATACCATGTAATTTTTTGTTCTTGCCAAAGAAATTTTTACAAGAAGAGGTAGATAACCTTCAAGTTCAAAGACATGCTCTGTACTGTGAAGAGAAACCATGACATAATAAAGATGTTAATGAATCACAACGCCCTCATGCTTCACAAACATTGAGGCGATCCTTTGGCTTAAAAAATATCGGCTCCTGCACATATTTCATTGTTGATAAACCTTTAAAATTTATTGGATGACTGATGTACCAAGTCGATCCAAAAAGTGTACTTCAAATTTCTGAGTTCCACAGTATTGAATTAGCTATTTTAGTATACTTTGAAGAACATACTACCCAAATGTATAATCCCAAAAATAGAACATTCAAAAGAATATAGAAGCCACTTTGAACTCAGGTAAACAATAGATAGTTTGAGGGAGATGCATAATGTAAGCGAAAACCTTCATTATTGCTATAGAGAGAGAGAGAGACTACCCAATCAACGCCTGCCCTGTACTCATGAAAAAATGCGACTTGATGTTCCCCATCAAAGCACATGATTTTAATGCGGCACTGAACATCAAAAGCCCCACTGTACTTCTTATCTGTCACACCATTCAAATATCTTGGAGATATTACCATCACACGATGGCCTCGAGCAGCAAGGGCAATAGGTAGAGAACCACAGACATCTCCAAGACCTCCTGTTTTTGAGTATGGAGCGACTTCAGCTGCTACAAAAACAATATTGTGTGAAAGCTTGGTGCGTCGGCTTCCTCCTGCCACATCATCCCCAGTAACTATTTCACCATTGGGTAAAATATGCTCCTCCTTTTCATGTGTTTCATGCATACCTGCAACATTTTAGAAGGGCGAAGGGTTATTGTCATTGATAGTTTGTGCTTTTACAAGATAAATAATGCCTGCTAGAATCTGTAGAATACCAAAAATAAACAAATTGTCTAATAAATGATACACAATTTTATCAAAAAATTAAGCCAGTCATTGATAAGTGCTGAGGGGAGAAAGATGAAAAGTTCCATGTCAATTGTGAGAAGTTGAGAACAAGACTTGCTTAGAGAAAACCAAGCAGAGATGCAGAAAGATGAGAAGAATGATAAAATTCAAGGTTACTTGGGCGTGGAAGCGAACGCGGGGAGCAGGAGCGGGGAGTGACATTTTCAAAAGCTCCCGGTTCAGGAGTGAAATTTTATATAATATATATTTATATATATTTTGATGCATATATGTCAACAAAAGCATGTAGAATGATGAATTAGATATAAAACCCATAAAAACATAGATTGAGTTTGAACCATATAACATCAATCATCTAGAAGTTATAATCTTCATCAACCACGTCCACAAGTTAGTAATATACAACATATCAAGTCTCATGATTCATGAATCTTAAAGTTTCAAGCTTTCAAAATTGAATACATAACATTTATCATCATTGATCACCAAAATTATATAAAAATTCTAACATGAAATGAAATGTTATAAAATGAAATGAAATGAAACAACTTTCAACTTTCACGAAGCATCATATTCATAATTCATTACCAATGAGTTATAATTGCCAACTTCAAACTTCAAACTTAAATTGTCATATATTTTTTACAAAAAAAATCATAATAAATAAGAAAGAGTCAACAATTATAAAAACTATTAGAAACTAGAAAAAACAAGTAAATCTATTATCTATTGTTAATGCTTGGGCCTCTTGCTGCCACAAGAAATGTCTAATTTCTGAACAGGTCGTGGTGGTCTTCTAAGAGTCTCCTCCCGCATAGTCACACAACCGGAACCAAAAGGCACATGCCCTCCACGTAAGGATGTAGATGGAGGTGGCGGCAGCAAAGGAAAAGTTGTTGGAACGCTAGCACTACTACTAGATGGTGGGCATGGCATCGTTGTTGTTGCTTCATCATCGTCTTTCAAAAGTTCTGCTTCCAATTCTTCTAGATGTATAGTGACATCCTCCAAATTATCATCCTCTGGGTTGTAGTCTCAAGTTTTATATGATGTATCCTCATAAGCCCGATCACAATAATGACTCCACAACCTCAAGTTGTAGTGCACATAAACCAAGTTTTCTGCCCAGTTTTCATTGAGTTTGTTTCTTCTCACATTATGGATGAAGTTGTAGGTGCTCCAACACCTCTCTACAAAAAAAGTATTTACAACTTGTGAGAGCACTTGTCCCTAGCCGCCATATGCTTCCCACCATGTGAGAGCATCAAATACGTTTCTATCTTCCATTGCATGCAAAGAACCAAACGAACTAGTGCAACTGAAGTATCTACCTAATTCAAGACACACATTAGCACACTCCTCCTTGTCAAGGACCAACTTGTCTAATGCTTCCATATATCATTTAGATACCTCTAGATTTGTATGGGGTTTGATCCTAACCCCACCCCTAGGTGCAGGTTGGCCCAACCAAGATGGAGAACAGTATTTTGGCATAAGGATATATGCCAAGGCATGTAGTGGAACATTAAGTTTATTCCACAATGCACACACACAATTGTGCATCTTTGTATACAAGTTAGGATCAATTTCCTGAACAATATCTTTTATTTGCCCCAACATGCCATCCATCTGCTCATACACCTCCCTAGTCATTGGTTTACATGTATTTGCAAAACGAATCATGCTATAAATGGGCTTGGTGAATTGCAAAACTTCCCTCACATGTGCCCAAAACAAACTATCAAGAGCGGTCTCCTCCACCTATTCAAAATTTTGCCTGTCAATTGCGGTTGGACCCCTATCCTTTAAATACCTGCCAGTCTTGACTTGATACCATGCTAGCCAATGACTCTCTTACCTTCAAAAGGCGCCTGAAGGTGAGGTAATAGCTAGCAAGTCTAGTCTTTGCAATCTTCAACAACTCCAAACTTGAGTGACTGCGAAAAAGCCCATGGGTATTGCTATGATTTGTAGTAAATTTTATCATTTTTTTGCCTCTCTTGTACAAATCACCAATCCATTCGTATTGATGGTTTTTGTTCTTAATAATATCATGTTAAAATTGGCAACTAGGGGCAATTTCCACGTTGAGACATCTCATTTGACGGAGATGATGATTGCATTAAATTCCTCTTTTCGAGAGGACCAAAATTGATTTAAAGATCATCTCATTTGGATAAGTAGAAGTGAAATTTTGAATTTATGCCCACACATGTGCAAATTGTTCAAGTCAGCCACATCATCAAGTAGGCTCAAGAAGCCCAATGGATGTGTCTCTTCCCTCACAACGAATTGTATAAATACAAGAGACCTCACACCTCATTTGGTATCATCATCACTCACACATTCTTCTCTCTCTTTATCTGATTTGTTCGTACAGCTATTGGGCAGCTTCTCTCTGTCACATGTGTGGCAAGGAAGATGAGTTTTTTGGGCCGAATTGCAGACGGAAATTTCAGAGTTCTGTGACAAGTTTGACCAGTGTTGATCAAGGGCTCATTGACCAAGTTTGACTGCATTTTTGGGGTCAAAAGATTGATCTTTTTAGGCCGCATTTCTGGGCACAAAAATCGAGGAATTTTGGACCATTTGACCAACGTTAAATATAGTTTGATTGTAGAAAAACTACAACAGTTTTCCCTCTCCTTTGACCAAGTTTATCTGATCTGTTTTGCGTTGACTTTGACCTCCTAATCAGGTTGAGTTTGACTGAGGAAGACCGAGTTGCTTTGAGGATGATTTTTTGTTGTTTTGACCATCGTTGACTTTTTGTTTAGAGCTAAAGTTTGACTTTGAATTGGGCAAATCAATTTGACATTTGTACTCTCTCTCTCTGTTGAACTTTTGATATAATAATAAGAATAATTGATCAAAGGGTTTTCCCCACATTGGGGGTTTTCCCTGGCATTCACCAAATCTGGTGTCCTCTTGTCTTGGCTTTCCCCAAATTGGGGGTTTTCCCTGGCATTCACCAAATCTGGTGTCCTCTTGTCTTGGCTTTCCCCACATTGGGGGTTTTCCCTGGCATCCACCAAATTTGGTGTCCTCTTGTCTTGGCTTATCTTCTGCATTTTGTTTCATGTTCTATCTGCTTTTGCTGTCAATGTGATTATTGTGATTGCTAAAATTGGAAATTGTTATTGGGCTACTAAGGAACATTGAAGTAAATTGTGCTAAGCATAGACACACCATTGTTAACTAAAATTAACATGGTTTCAGAGCCCAGGTGAAGACAAAGCCCAAGAAAGAGTGAGAAAAGAAATCACTAAGGAAAGTTGTTGGACAAGAATATTGCTCTAGCTTCAATGACGACTACATCATACTTCAAATCCAAGGACAAGCTCAAGGACAAATCCAACTATCATGCATGGAAGATGACTTTGGATTTGACTTTGGAAGAGAATGATGCTATGGAATGGTGGAGCCTCCTTCAAATGCACCTATTGCTGAAAAACAAAGCACAAGAAAGGTGAAGGCAAAGCTAAGAAAATTATTGTAGACTCCATTCAAAAGCATTTGGTTGCCTATATTTCTTATTTGTAAACATCTAAGGATATGTATGATAAGTTGGTTGAGATGTTCAAAGTAAACAATGTGAATCAAATCCTCTTTCTCAAGAACAAGTTGAAGGACATCACGATGGATAGAGTAGAGTCTATTCAATCCTACTTCATGAGGATTACCGATATCAAGAATGATCTTCTATCTATTGGAGAAGTTGTTGGTGACAAGGAGCTCACACTCATTGCACTTGGAGGCCTTACAAGAGCATGGGATGTGTTTAACACCACTATCCTCAACAATGATAGGATTCTGGGTTTTGATGAATTATTGGATAGATGCACTCAGGAAGAAATAAGGATGATGGAAAGAGATAATCCCTCAAATGGAAATGATCCTACTGTTTTCACCGCTCATGCTAAGAGGAAGAACAATGTTGGTCCAAGGAAATAATGTCAAGGATTTAATCTGGGATTCAAAGAAGGAAGAAAAGGAAGACGTTATAGTTGCGACAAGTTTGGGCACTATGCTAAAGAATGTCCTCACAAGAAGGATACTCCAAGGGGTGATGACAAAAATAACCACAACAACTACAAAGGCAATGGCAATCAAAGGATCAACAAGTTCAACAATAAAGGTAAGAGGAATGCTCCCGCTACTCGATATGGAAATGGTCGTCCTCCCAAAAGATCAAGAAATTCCAGGTATGAAGAAAGTAATCTTGTAGAAAAACAAAATGAATTTTATCTTATTTCCTCTTTATCTACTGCCTCTCCTTCGGATACATTGGATCATTGGTTGATTGATAGTGGTACCTCAAGACACTTCACTGGGTGCAAAGAGGCTCTCTCGAATTTGGTTGAAAAGAAGACTAACTTAAATACACTGCAAAAACCCCTCAATACTTAAATACAAAAGAGTGACAAGAGCTCTACTTGAATGGTTGATGAGGCACAATACTTGCTAAGGTTTTGCAAATGGGGTAGCAAGCTAAGTGGGCTTGATTGTGGGAAAAAGTCCATAGTTAAGAGAGCTTGAGCCAGAGGCGATCTGGGATGGATGACCTCCCGGGAAGTCTTGGTTACCAGGTGTAAGCCCCAAAAGTGATGATTGACGCTATGTGATTCATTTCACCAATTTCAATCCCACTTCTTCACCCTTGTGAGCATCACCTGATGCAATGAGTGCTAAGTGGACTATTTAATAATCATGAAAATCATCATAGATGAATGACTTACTTAACGCAATTGAATCCCAAAAAAATGATATCTAATATAATGCACCGCAAAAACCCCTCAATACTTAAATACAAAAGAGTGAAGGGTGTTCTACTTGAATGGTTCATGTGGCATAATACTCGATAAGGTTTTGCAAATGGAGTAGTAAGCTAAGTGGGCTTGATTGTGGGGAAAAGTCCACAATTAAGCGCGCTTGAGCCAAAGGCGATCTGGGATGGGTGACCTCCCAAGAAGTCCTGGTTACAAGGTGCAAGCCTCGGAAGTGATGATTGACGCTATGTGATTCATTTCACCAGTTTCAATCTCACTTCTTCACCCCTGTGAACATCACTCGATGCAATGAGTGCTAAGTGGACTATTCAAAAATCATGAGAAATTGGTCAGTTACGACTACCTCTCATGGAAATGGTCATAGATGAATGACTTACTTAACGCAGTTGAATCCCAAAAAATGATATCTAACATAATGCACCGCAAAAACCCCTCAATACTTAAATACAAAAGAGTGAAGGGGGCTCCACTTGAATGGTTCATGAGGCAGGATACTTGCTAAGGTTTTGCAAATGGGGTAGCAAGCTAAGTGGGCTTGATTGTGGGGAAAACTCCACAGTTAAGCGTGCTTGAGCCAGAGGCGATCTGGGATGGGTGACCTCCCGGAAAGTCCTGGTTATCGAGTGCAATCCCCGAAAGTGATGATTGACGCTATGTGATTCATTTCACTAGTTTCAATCCCACTTCTTCCCCCCCTGTGAGCACCATCCAATGCAATGAGTGCTAAGTGGACTATTCAAAAATCATGAGAAATTGGTCAGTTACGACTACCTCTCATGGAAATGGTCATAGATGAATGACTTACTTGACGCAGTTGAATCCCAAAAAATGATATCTAAGACTAACTTGCAGATCATACTTGGAGATAATGCCACCTATCTCGTGAAAGGAATAGGTATTGTCACTCTTCACTTGAATCAAGGTCAAACCATTCATATACAAGAAGTATTGTTGGTGCCCGATTTGAAGAAGAACCCGATATCTATTTTTGCAATGGAAGATAAAGGCTTCAAGGGTAGCATTCGTTGATGGAAAGTTACGTCTTTGGCAAAGAAACCCTAAAGATGCATTTACACTTGGATTTAAGGTTGATGGTCTTTATCAAGTTGGAGGAAGTCATTTGGGAGCCATGTCTTGCGACACTTCCAGAGATTTTCCCACCTTCATTACAAAGCCTTACTTTGGGTAAGGATGATGGTCACAGGTATGCCCGATTTCAACATGAATCGTGAAGGTGTTTGTCAAGGGTGTGCAGCTGGGAAACTTACAAGGGGACCATTCCCTTCTAGTGAAAGTCAAACTTCTGATATTCTTCAACTAGTCCATTCTGACTTATCTGGTATGTTGCCCGTAACATCATTAGGAGGATACTTATATTATGTTATCTTTGTGGAAGACTTCTCTTGCAAAACATGGATCTATTTCTTGTAGAAGAAGGATGAAGTGTTCAAATGGTTTTGTCCTTTCAAAGCCTTGGTGGAGAATCAAACAAGGAAGAAGATCAAAATATTGAGGATCAATAATGGAACAGAATATGAATCAAATGGATTCAATGACTTTTGCAGAGAGGTTGGCATTAAGAGGGAGACAACCATTGCATACACTCCTGAGCAAAATGGAGTTGTTGAAAGGAAGAATCAAAGGATCATGGAAACCACCCGTACCATGCTCCATGATCTAGGTCTACCGAAATTCTTATGGGGAGAAGCTGCAAATACTGTCATATATGTTCAAAATAGGTGTCCACATCAAGCATTGAATTTCAAGACACCCGAAGAAGTTTTCACTGGTAAGAAACCTGATGTTTCTCATTTTAGAATATTTGGTTGTCCCGTGTATTTTCATGTGCCTAAAGAGAAGAGAAACAAGTTGGAAGCATGCAGGAAGAAAGGAACATTTGTGGGCTACACTTAAAATTCATAGGCATATAAAACCTATATGCATGGTCAACGAGATGTGGAAGTAAGTCGTGATCTTACATTCAATGAAGACACTGCTCTTGGGAAAGCTAGAGACCTCCCCATTCCAGGAAAAGAGAATGACAATGCTATAGGAAACCAGGATGAACCTCCGTCCAATGAGCCTATGACCGATGTTGAAGGTCCGATGGATCTCATTGATCCACCTCCTAGTGATCCCTCTTCCTCGAGAAAAAGAGTGACTTAAAGACACTCTCGAAGATGCTAAAAAGCATATTGCTCCAAGAGGGACATTTCATTAAAGTAAGAAGCCAAATAGTTATCAAGGGTACCTTGCTGCTATAAGTATTATTGTTCAATCTGAGCCTTGTACATTGAATAAGTCGTGAAACATCAAGTATGGAAGGATGCAGTGAATGAGGAGTACGAATCCATCATGAAAAATGATGTCTAGGATGTGGTTCCTAGACCCAAGGACAAGTCTATGGTCACATCTAAATGGTTTTATAAAATCAAACATGGAGCTGATGGGAGTGTTGAAAAATACAAGGCCAAATTCCTTGCTCGAGGCTTCTCTCAAAAGGAAGGAGTGGACTATGATGAGATATTTGCACCAATTTCCCAATATACCACTATTCATTTGATTATTGCTCTTGCTGCCTCCCAAGGATGGAGCCTACAACAAATGGATGTTAAGACTACTTTCTTAACATGGCTTGCTTAAGAAGGAAGTCTACTTGGAACAACCTAAGGGGTTCGAAGTGCAGGAACGGAGGACACACATATGCAGATTGAAGAAAGCCCTCTATGGGTTGAAGCAAGCCCCAGGGTTTCGTATGAGAGGATTGATAGCTATCTCATAAAGTTGGGATTTACAAGGAGCGATGCTGACCCTAACCCATATTTCAAGGTTGAAAATGACATGCCTCTCATTATGGTCCTTTATGTGGATGATCTCTTTCTGACAGGTGCAGAACCTCTCACTTATCAATGCAAGAGGGAGTTGGCTTCCGAGTTCGAGATGAAGGACCTAGGACTGATGCAATTGTTACTAGGTCTGGAGGTCTGACAAAAGCCAGGTGAGATTTTCCTTTCTCAAAAAAAATACATTGTGAAGCTACTCGAGAGATGTGGGATGGTGGATTGCAAGTCTGTGTCTACTCCAATGGAACTCAACTTCAAGAAGCTATGCGGAAGTGTTGTTGGGCCTGAATTGGCAAATCCTTCCAAATATAGACAACTTCTTGGGGCCATGATGTTCTTGGTAAACTCTCGTCCTCACATATGCTTCACTGTGAATACATTGAGTCAATTTATGGTCGAGCCCCATCACATACATTGGATTGCTACTAAGAATCTCTTGAGATATCTTCGGGGCACAATCTATTATGGACTGAGATACATTGCCAGGAATTTGAGGTTGCATGGATATACAGATGTTGACTGGGCTGGTAGTGTGGTGGATCGTAAGCACGTATGGATGTTGCTTCTCACTAGGGTCTTGCTTCAATTTCTTGGATGAACAGGAAGCAGAAATTGGTTGCACTAAGCACCGTCGAGGTCGAGTATATTGCAGCTAGTATGGCCTGTTGTGAAGTTGTTTGGTTGAGGGAGCTCTTCAATGAGCTATTTGAGCACATGTTGGATACCACCATGATCTTCTACGACAACCAAAGTGGGATTTGCCTTTCAAAGAATCCCGCGTTCAACGACTACTCCAAGCACATTAATATTAGGTACCACTTTATTTGGGATATAGGACAACGGGGAGTAGTAAGGCTTCAACACATCAGGACTGATGAGCAAGTCGCAGATATCCTCACGAAGCCTTTGGGGAAGGTCAAATTCTTAACCTTCCGAGACAGACTTGGATTCATGGAAAGACCCTCCCATGAGGATCTTACTTGAGTTGGACACTGAGCTCTGGGAACTCTTAGGGGCTTGTGGTAATTCTTGGAGCTATGAGCGACCATAGGGTGTGTAGTTCACCTTCCCCTATGTGGTGTGCTGTGTACAGGGTGAGCGATTCACCTCCCCCTATGATATCCCATGGTGACATGTGTGTAGGGGTGAGTGATTCACCTTCCCCTATGATTGACATATGCATAGGATGAGTGGTTCACCTTCTCCTACGGCATATGAGCAAGATGAGTGGTTCACCTTCTCCTTCTGATGCCCCAGCATACATCCTACATGTAGTCCGAGACTCATGGGAAGTACCTCTCATCTGGCCAATGAGATGGGCAACATGGATAGTGACCATAGCACTATTGATGGACACATCGTGTTCTGTTGTACTCCCTATGTCTAGGATGCATGGTGTTCAACAACTTGATCTGGGATCATTTGAGGTTCTACCTCTAGACTGACTTTCGTCAATGGAGAGTGATAAGGTCTTGTGACTCACTCTCGATCAATTCTTCTTCATTATTACTTCATGGATCAACAAAGCAGAGACGAGATGACAGAGATGATACATGACGACAGGATGGCATGATGATCGATGACGACAAATAGATTCACAGGTAGAATTCTCCCTAGTTGAGAGGGAGTGCTAAAATTAGAAACGAGGGCCAAATTACACCTTGGGACAGCTCATTTGATGGAGATGATGATTGCATTAAATTCCTCTTTTCGAGAGGACCAAAATTGATATAAAGATCATCTCATTTGGACAAGCAGAAGTGAGATTTTGAATTTATGCCCACACATTTGCAAATTGTTCAAGTTGGCCACATCATCATGTAGGCTCAAGAAGCCCAATGGATGTGTCTCTTCACCCACAACGAATTGTATAAATACAAGAGACCTCACACCTTATTTGGCATCATCATCACTCACACATTCTTCTCTCTCTTCATCTGATTGGTTCGTACAGCTATTAAGCAACTTCTCTCTCTCACACAAGTGGCAAGGAGGACGAGTTTTTTGGGCTGAATTGCAAACCGAAATTTCAGAGTTATGTGACATGACCAACATTGACCGAGGGCTTGTTGACCAAGTTTGACTGCGTTTTTGGGGTCAAAAGTTCGATCTTTTTAGACTGCATTTCTGGGAACATAAATTGAGGAATTCTGGATAGTTTGATTAGCATTGACTTCAGGGTTGACTATAGTTTGACAACAGAAAAATTACAGCAGTTTTCCCTCTCCTTTGATCGAGTTTGACCAAGTTGTTTTGGGATGACCTTGACCTCCTGATCAGGCCGAGTTTGACTGAGGAAGACCGAGTTGCTTTGAGGATGATTTGCTATTGTTTTTACCAACGTTGACTTTCTGGTTAGGGCTGAAGTTTGACTGCAAAAATTTACAAGGTTGTTTTGACTTTGAATTAGGCAAAGTCAATTTGACTTTTGTACTCTCTCTCTCTGCTGAACTTTTGATATAATAATAAGAAGAATTGATCAAAGGGTTTTCCCCACATTAGGGTTTTTTCCTGGCATCCGCCAAATCTAGTGTCCTCTTGTCTTGGCGTGTCTTCTGCGTTTTGTTTCATGTTCTATTTGCTTTTATTGTCAATGTGATTATTGTGATTGCTATTGGAAATTGGAAATTGTTATTGGGCTACTAAGGAACATTGAAGTAAATTATGTTAAGCATAGAACAGACCATTGTTAACTAAAATTAACATATCATACATCAAAAGGTTCATTATGTGAACCAAACACCCAAACCAAAATATCTTGGGGTATCTATCCTCAATAATTGCTCCCACTACCATACAATTAGATGCATTATCAGTGGTGACTTGGTGACATTGTATGGCCCAATACATTCAACTACTTGAAGTAATGGTTTTGCAATGTAAATGGCAGTCTTGAACTTTTATGAGTAATCATATGTTGATAGGAAGATTACACTATTAATAGGCACAGCGAGAACACTTATCAATGGCTTGCCTTTTACATTTGTCCATCCATCAAATACAATGGATACCCCATGCTCATTCCAAAAATTTGTCATTTTAACCAAAGAATGTGCTATTTTTTCTTTTTCATGATCAAGTCCCACAGTTCTAGCCTTGTCATACCCAAGGCTCTTATATCCTTTGGGGGCATCATTAATGGCAGAAAACATTTCATACCAATAAGGTGAGCAAAGAACATTGAATGGTATCCCACATGCATAGAGAAATCAGTAAATTTTTTAATCCACATCATTCCTACACCCTTCGTCAAGGAAATTTGATATTGGTTCTATGCTTTAAAGAGATGTTTGTTCCTATGCCTCCATATCCACTGCCATGGGAGGATGTTCATGGAGTTCTTTGTGCATGTGATTGTGGGCTATTATATTCAAAGGCACCCTTTGATCTTTTAGATCTGTATTGGGCTTCCTCCTCTTCCCTTATGTATTTGACTCTTTGTGTTGCCGACACATTTAAACAAGTTCTGATTCTTGTTTGTTTATCTCCATCCTATGGCCTTTTCCCACATAAGTGTCTTCTGGCACAGGTGTATAAACCTGTGTCAGTGTTTTTGCAATGGAGGCATGTAAATTTAGTGGTTCCACCCCCATTCCCTCCTTCAGGCCTAGAAACATATTTCCACAATGGGGTTTGGTCTAGTTTAGTTTTTGTGCCCTCATCATCTCCACTCTCCTCTTCCTCCTCACCACGGTACTCCTCCTCTCCAGGGTTTTCATCAAATCCACTAAAACCCACTTCTTCATCCTCTTCATCATGATCAACCCTCCTCTTTCTACTCTCCAACACCATAATAACAAAAAAAAGGAACCAACAACAAGAGAATGCCAAGCCATATAGCCATGATGTTTGAAGTTTTGAGCCTACAATAAAAACAAAGGAATAGGAATGGGAAAGAGAGAAGAGAACATTTCATTTAGCAATGAACATATAACACAAATGCTAGATTAGAGTATAGATCCTACCTCTTTGGCCTTCAATCCTAAGCTCCAATCTCCCTTTCAAGCTCCTCAAGCTCCCAAGAAATCCTTTCAATCTTTCTCTCAATCTCCCTCCTCAACTCAAGCTCCAAGCCTCCAATTCCAAAATCCCTCCTCTCTTGCTCTCTCATCGTGCAAATGGTGAATAATGGGAGGAGAAGAGGGCCTTTTATCTTTTTTTTCCCTCCCCTTCTTTGCCCGTCCGTCGCCCATCTGCCGCATGGTTTTTTTGCCGATAGAAGAGAATTTTTTGAGGACTGCTCGCTCCCCGACTTCTACCTCCTTAAGAATTTCACTCCCGGAGCAAAAGGGAGCAACCACTCCCTCATTCGCTCCCTTAAAAACAAGGAGCACAATTTTTTTTAGGGAGCGAATTTCAGGAGTGCGCTCCTGAGGTCGCTTCCTATCCACTCTCGAGCGAAGCGCTCTCTAAGAGCGAATTCGAGGGGGTAGGGCGCTCCCCCGTAACCCGGCTTTTGGTTAAATCAAAGTCAAATTTTTATGATATTAGTCCAACATTTTAATTTTTGGATTAATAAAAAATGGTTTTTGAGAGATTCTATTTTTTCCTTAAAAATAAAAAATAAAAAAATGATTATGGAGATCAAAAGAAGATCAAGTTATTTTCAACAGATGGGATTACTTTGACAAGGATGAAGCCAACTAGCCGTTATTTCCACTTGGAGGGGTTTATTTCTCTCTCATTTTCTATATAAGGAAGCCACTAAGCTCTTCTTGTCATCTTTGAGTCTAGACAGTCTTGAAAATCATTTGTAACTGAGCGAAGCTCTGCAGAATATGTTTTGCACTTAATAAAAAGTCTTTGAGGTTCAATTCAAGGTGTATCTCAATTTGTTAAATGTTTATTTGATATGGCCTTGAGCTACAATAATGTTGATTATTTTTCAATTGTTGCAAAACGGAACATCTATTGGTACAAGTATCTTGCCTTAGGTGTTGGGTGAGAGTAAATACTCTAGATCTAGCAAAGTTTGGTAAGTATCTCCAGGCTTATAGATCTAATGTATGAATCAACTCCCTCTTGTTTAATAATCTATCGTTGGAAATGCACTAACATAGGTTACTCCAACCCTTGGCCTCCAAGTTCATAAACTGTGAGGGGATCACACCCTTGTTTGGCTCCAAGTCTTAAGCTAACAATTTTTCTATGCAAGAGGATTTTGACATTACAGAAAAATTTTAAAATTCTATTTTCTCAAAATTATTTCAAGTTCATTATTGGGGTTTTAAAGATTTAATCTGCTAATAAGAGCAAATATTTTAAATTTGCAAATATTGTGAATATTTGTAAATAAATCTAACCCATGTTTATTTTTGAAGTTTTGTAAATAGTTATTAGGGTTTTGGGGTTTTATTCCAGTTTTTTTTATATAATGGGCTCTTAGTTTTCTTCTTTCCATTTGTGCAAGTGATAGCTCAAGGTTTTAAAGCAGCAATTATTTTCTAAGCTATTCATTCAAGAGAAGGAGTTTGATCTAGACCCTAAAGAGTAAAATCTAGCCTTCCCAGCCCCCAGAAACTCAATGCTCGGCCAGAGAATGAAGCCACCAGCCTTTTGTGACCTTTTGAAGTGATTTTCAGGTGAAATTTTGCATTTTAAAGGGGTCCGAGTGCTTGTGCTGGGTAGTCGCAGCCCTTATGGGCTCTTCAAGCTAGCCACAACCCTTTTTAAGCAGACCGCAACCTTTTCTTGGGGTTTCTACCCAACCGGCAGCCTCTAGAGGCTTAGTCGTAGGCCCTAAAGGCCTATTTGGACTGGCCAGAAGCCCTAGAAGGCCTTTTCCTCCTAGCTGCAGCCTTTAGAGGGCATTTTTTCTTGGCTGCAACCCTAAAAATAAGCCCTAAAAATCATTGGCATAAGTCTACATTCACTTCACAATTAATCTCAAATTATAAGAAGGGCTTATTTCAAGACTTCTATGGTTTTCTAGCTAATTTTGGGCAGCTGAGATAAGTATTTCTGAGTTTGATCTGAGTACTTCTGAATCTGACATAAGTGTTGCAGCAATGAAATTTATGAATTTTAGTGCTAGAGTTTGACTCTAAACAGTCTTAATACACTTAAGAAGTCATTTAAGCTTGGTTTGGGAAGTCAACCACCCAACTAGCAAGGCCCTAGGGCCAAGGGTTTGCTCTCTAGCCCCAAATTTCTCATTTCTGTTTAATGATCAGATCTGATATATCCTAATAACAGCAGTACAACTCTGAATACACACCCTAAATAAGCCCTAAAAATCATTGGCATAAGTCTACATTCACTTCACAATTAATCTCAAATTATAAGAAGGGCTTATTTCATGACTTCTATGGTTTTCTAGCTAATTTTGGGCAGCTGAGATAAGTATTTCTGAGTTTGATCTGAGTACTTCTGAATCTGACATAAGTGTTGCAGCAATGAAATTTATGAATTTTAGTGCTAGAGTTTGACTCTAAACAGTCTTAATACACTTAAGAAGTAATTTAAGCTTGGTTTGACATAGCAACATAAATAGTTTTACTCTAATTGGATAAACTAATTATTGTTGTCTTGCTGGTCACTCTTTGCATTTTGCATCACTGGCATATTTGTGCATTTCAAGATTTGCATATAAGTGTGCTCTAATAAAAATCAACCTCATTGTGAAGAGAATCTAATTGCATATCATGTTGAGGAGCTTGAATAATGGTTAATGATCTTGTTTATTAAATAACATTGTGTCTAATTGCTAAAGTGATATAACATTGTTCTTGTTCCTTGCCATTAACATTAAGATTGCTAATCGATAAAATCACTTTACATTCCTCACTATCTCACTTGGTTTCTGATTAACACACTGAATTGGTGCTTCTTGTTCTTATCTGTCATTATTTCAAAAGCACTAGTATTATTAAGTCATTGTGATTAAATGATCAATTAGAGGTTGCTTGTCTCATTGTTACATTCTTTCATTTGTTCTAAAGCACTTTAATAAATTAATTAGCAAATCTTGTTTCATTGGCACTATTGCTTTAATGAGATTTGTTCTTGTAATTTCACTCTAGGTACTTGGTTCATGCTCTTGTATTAAACATCTAGTTTCAAGTAATTTAACTCAAAGTACTTAAAGGGTCATTAATAATCTCACTTAAAGTTATCACTCATTATCTTGCATATCATTCTAGGGCTAGTGCTGCATTAATTGAATTACCTCCAAGCATAAGCTTGGTTGAAAGAAGATAGGACCACCTTTCTCACCCAATTTACGAAGTTCAGACCCTCACTTTTGGTTAACACGATGACCTTGCAGTGGTCAGGGCCACAGTCCCTACAACGTCGAAGGCATTCAGGTGGTTAGAACCCGAGGGGAGGTATTGTTAATAAAGCCATAGCTTTCTTCCCCTTGGTTTCTCTCCACAACCTACACTTCGTACTGCAATTCGTACTACAGAAACCCTAGGTTTCATGAGGGAGGAGATCATGGAGAGATTTGTCATTCTATGCCTTCACTATGCCTTCCTTGCCTTCTTAGTGAACTTAGCCCTCCAAGTAGACCTTGTTGATACCAATCTTAAATACTTTGGTGTGACTGTAATTTGTTCTATCTGCAGCAAATCGAAACCCTAGATCATTTCGCATGTGCGACAGAAAATAGCCCTAAAACAAATCCAAAATAACTCGGCTTTTAGTCCCTTCTTCGCTTGGATGGAAGCTCTTCTTATGTGCTTCTCGCACTTCTTCTTGCTTCAGACCTTGATCGAAATTCTTGTTCACGAATGAAGGTCGAGCTACCTATTTATAGAGGTTTTCCCATGTTAATAGCCAACATGAGAGACTCTTACACCGAAATGTCATTTGGTGTAGGTTCATTACTCCATCTTAACGCCGACTTGCTGGAGGTGCTTGAGTTTTGCCTTGGAGGGTCTTTTGACTCTTTCAATGACTCACATACATATGTAACATGCCCAAGAAGGGTCCTTCATACATGACATCGACTCAATTTGACTTTATGACAAATCCTAAGAGCTCACAATGGAAGCCTTAAATAAAAATAAAATTCCTTACTCATGAAACCCATGAGACAAGCATTACAAAAATAATTTTATTTTTCTTCTTTACATCAATTACATAAAAGCACAATTACACATATCATTAGGAAGACCAAACCTAGTTACACTTTTCAACACTCCCTCTTAACTAGTGAGGTATCCATAATTCATACAAGGTACTTGGACATTCTCAATCTGAAGAATTTTCATAAGAAGAGTCAGATTGGTAACCCATCTGTATAGCATCATATCAACCAACATTGTCACATAGCAAGGCCTTGACTAACAGCTCTATCTCTCCACAAGATAAGATAAAAATGCTGGCAAGACCAATGATGTATAGACACCCTCATCATTGTCTCTCTTGGAACATAACACACCCGAGTTCTCTTAGAGTATGTTCCCCCAAGACTATTCTTATCTTGGATTCCCAGTCCTCAAAGAATATTGGTCCTCTACAACTACTCTTATCTTGGATGCCCTAACTCATCCTCAAAGAGCATCAGATGCCATATGTTTACCCAATCCTATGTTCTGTCTTCCCAAGCGAAGACAAGAATGATATGTCTATCTCTCCCTCTCAACCACAGGAGGACATACCTATTCCAATGAAGGAATGTACTCATTCCTACAGAAGGAATGTACCAAAGCTCCCTCTTGTCTTAGGAATTTGCCTCAAAGTTTCTACCAAGTTAGAAACTTGCTTCCAGTCTCCCTCTTAATTAGGGACCTACAGCAGCTCTTCATGTGGAGATGACAGGACAACCAGTTGCTTGAAGAATTCCTTATGATGTCATGAACTTCTTTTCTTTATTCAGGAGTCTTCATGTTTTGGGACTTCTTCGTAGGGCACAGACCATTCATCACATTCATCCATGAGTTAGTCATGTCAATATTCTTTCATCGGAAAGTGATCAATCAGTTCATATCTGGCCTTCCTTCATGCCACGTTGCCTTTTTCATGCCATGTTTCCTTAAGGATCTTTCATCCTACTACATGGACATCAATGGTGAAAGATATCCATAGCTCTTCCCTTCGCAACACTGCATAAGCCCATCCAAATATCATTCAAAAATAAGGAATGAACATTAAATCAAAGTTACATTCATGATGATCTTTCATCACTACATCTTCTAATTCGCATCACCATCCTGCATACACATTGACACATCTCCAAAAGATATATAACGTCAAGGGTCTCTTTCTTTTTCAGACTTCATCAAAGTCTTCACATCTTTCATGGAGATATCCTTGTCAAATCTCTTAGTCCTCGGATGTTGATTACCTTTTCCATAGCTACATATTTCATGATCCCTTCCTTTCTTTCTTCATACATTTGGTTCTAGGAACTTCCAGTCATAGTTCTTCCAATTTTGTCAACCAACTCATATTTCATATGAGAACATATTATGTTGATTTCATCTAGACAATATGTGACCCATGCCTTCTTGCATCCTTTCAAGGGAGGAAAATCTTTCTTTTGACCATGCTCTCGAGATGGAGCATTTATCCATGTTACCTGCAACCATATGACATGACTCTACAATATCGAATACAAGCATACATGCCTCATTTTCCTTTAGGTCATCTAGACTTCTCTTAGCAGCTTCCTTGATTGAAAGAACTTCAATCCCTTGATTTGCTTCACTTCTTTTGTCATCATCCCATGAATTCCCACAAGTTGGAATTCTTGATGAAACACTTACTTCCCTTTGATTGGTGAACCTTCAGATGAAGAATCCAATAGAGGATCTTGAGTATCCTCATCCAACAAATGTTTTCTTTTGACTGATGTATGATGAGCTTTGTACTAGACGACCTTTTTCTTTTTCCCGTAAGTGTCACTTATGCTTTTAATGAGGTTACCAAGGGTTATATCCTTCCATAGGTGACTGCCATAAGCTTCTATTTCAGCTATTTTTCTCTATGATCGCGAGCTCTTGCTTTTAATGCTTATATGATGCCATGATGCATCCCATCATTTTCCTTAGAGAATCATGGCAGCCATATCTTACAACAGAAAAACGGGAACTTGAAAAGAACTAGGTGAGGAAGACTATCTCAATCATAGCAGAGATCTCTTACTTCCTCTTTCTTGGACTTCTTCTTTTCAACTTCCTCCACTTCTTCGGTGATATAGGCATCTTCTCTACCTCTTGTGCTATTGTCCTTCTTGAGCTTAAGACAATCTCTTTTGTAATGCCCATATTCTTGACATCCATAGAATTGAATCTTAGCTAGGTTCTTCTTCTTTTTCTGAGGACCAAATTTTCCAGACTTTCCACTTCTCTTTGCCATAGTTGCATATGCTAGATTTTGCTCACTGGATCCTACATCATTTTTTGCCTTCAGTCTGGTTTCTTCAATTTTGCATAGAGACCATAGATCCTGAAAAGGAATAGCTTATTTCTTTGCTTGAAGTAAAGTTACCCCACTCCTCTGGTAGTGCATTTAGTCCTACAGTGGTCATCTCCTTGCCAGACCTTATTTCTCCCATATCTTGAAGTTGATCTCTTATGTCAGATATCCTCATAAAGTATGAGGATATTCCTTCTTCTTTCGAATAAAAAAAACTCTACCAATTTGTCATATATTTCTTTTGAGGTGTCGATTTACATATGGAATGAGGGGATCCTTGATGGATTCTATGACAATCCTTTGAGCCCTTACTTCCCTTTTCATAAACATTGCAAGTGCTTGAGCATCTTCTTTTACTGGTCTAGTGATAGATCCTTTGACATGATCCATAACCTCATTTTCAATGAGATTCAAATATGTCCTCTTCTTCCATGAAAGATAGTTTGAAGCCCAACCAATTTGTTGTTTTCCTTGCAAAAAGACATTTTGACAGATTCAAACATTAATATACTTACTTGCGAAGATGCTTCTTCCACTTGCTGCCACCTTCAATTTTGATGATGATATAGTTAAATAGAAAGCGTCTCCTTGATGAAGATAGCTCTCTTCAAGAATAATCCTTAACCCTACAATGAGGGAGATCAATTTAGATCCTTTGATGGTAATGTCCTTGTTGATGATGATCAAAGATGACTTCTTGATGCTTCTTGGATGATCTTCTACAATGGTAAGGTCCTTGCTTCAACGAGAGGAGACTGCCTTAGAACTTTTGCAGATGGTGACAACATCGGAACATCCTTGATCTTGCTTCTCTAGTAAGAAACTTGATTTATAAGTCCCTTCATCTTGAGTAGGGTCTTTGTGATCCTTTTGATGACTTAAGGATCCCAAGAATTCTGCTGGTGTAGACTTCTTCTTCAATTTAGGGTTTTGATACTTCTTTGTAGATCTTGACTCCAAGATGTTTTTAGATTTGCTTTGATGTCTTTTCCGAGATTTGATCCTTGAATGTCCCTGGATAAGATGCCCTTCCTTTACTTTGTCACCTTAGCTCTGATACCAAGTTGAGAAATCTAGGGCATCAAAATTAGGTGATTTCTCTATTAATGGTAACTGTTTGTGAATGCTTTTTACTTCTTTAGATTAGGATCTTTTCTTTACTTCGATTATTATTGTGTTCTTCTTCATCAAACAACTACCAGTGCATAAACAATAAAGAGACAAGAGACACAATATGTAGGTGATTAGCCAGGTAAATCTCTCCCACTTAAGGAAAACCCACAACAAATTCTTCTTATTATAGCGACTTCAATTGACGAATACCAAGACCTAGACCCTTGACCAAGAGCCCTCCAAGACCAAATCAACCTTGCCTCTGATAGTTGGACCTTCAGCTTCATTTCTTCCTTGACTCTACTTTGACCTTTTCACTGCACTTCACTTCTACAGTTCTAAAATTTTCAGAACTACAATTCGTACTGCAAGAACCCTAGGCTCCACGAGGGAGGAGAGCATGGAGAGATTTGTCCTTCTATGCCTTCGCTATGCCTTCCTTACCTTCTTAGTGAACTTGGCCCTCAAAGTAGACCTTGTTGAAACCAATCTTAAATACTTTGGTGTAACTGTAATTCACCTTATCTACAGCAGATCGAAACCCTAGATCCCTTCGCACGTGTGACAGAAAATAGCCCTAAAATAGATCCAACATAACTCAGTTTTAGTCCCTTCTTCTTCACTTGGATAGAGGCTCTTCTTATGTGTTTCTCGCACTTCTTCTTGCTTCAAACCTTGACCAAAATTCTTGTTCAAAAATGAAGGCCGAGTTGCCTATTTATAGTGGTTTGCCCATGTTAATAAGCCGACATGAGAGAGTCTTAGGCTGACATGACATTTGGTGTAGGTTCATTACTCCATCTTAAGGTCGACTTGTTGGAGGTAATTGAGCTTGGTCTTCGAGGATCTTTTAATTCTTTCAATGACTCACATATGTAACATGCCCAAGAAGGGTCCTTCATACATGACATTGACTCAATTTGACTTTATGACCAATCCTAAGAGCTCACAATGGGAAATAAAATTCCTTGCTCATGAAACCCATGAGACAAGCATTACAAAAATAATTTTATGTTTCTTCTTCACATCAATTACATAAAATCACAATTACAAATGTCATTATGAAGACCGAACCTAGTTACACTTTTCAACACAAGTCAAGGCAAAAACCCTCAAAGGTGAAAACCCAGTAAATTCTTCTTTTCTTATAGAATTAGATCAAAGTGAGAATTCCAAAACCCAAACACCAAGACCAAGACTTCCCACAAGACCCAAGTCAGTGCTCCTTCCAAGCTTCTCCAACAAATCAAAGTCAATGATAGTCAACGCCTTCAAATCTCAGTCAAATAGAATATTTTCGGCCCCTGCAACTGCTTCAAATTTTCGCATGTGTGAGAGAATTAGTGCAGATATATTCCTCCTTTGACCTTCGCTCTCTCTCCTTTGAATTTTGCTACTTCTTGACTATAGAGCATTGGTCACCTTCACTATAGAGCATTACCTACTTTAAATCAATTGGTTCCAAGTGTTCCTGAATTGAAAATAGAACACGAAGGTGTATGTAAAGGTTGTGCACTTGAAAAGATATCAAGAAGTCATTTCCACACAGTGATAGTAGATCCAAAGCTAAGTTGCAGGGAACGTAGGGCAAGGGGGCGTTTCCATACGGAAACAAGTACGAAACACTGAAACACGTGTGGTATGGCCCTGAAACGCATTTCAGGTTGTACTGCCACGTTTCACGAAACTAAAACATGGCCAATATGGCTTGAAATGCATTTCAAGGCCGTACAACTCACGTTTCAGCTTTTTACTTGTGTGTTTTTTAAATTTTTTTAATTTGTTTTCTAATTTATTTTTAGGTTATCCTAGTGACTTTTGGTTGCTTCTAGATGCCTGTTTAAAGTTATAAAAGTGAACTTTTGCCCTAGTGTTGGTATGCAGTTCATCAAGAAGTTTGAGGCATATGCAGTTCATGGTAATGTTAATTCTTAAAGTAAAAGTGATATTCTCCTTTATTTTTCATTTTCATCCTTTTACTTAAATTTCTAACATTACCATGAAATGACTCAAGATGTTTGAGAGTGGTTTCGCCCTCATTGGATTTCAAATGGAGAAAGTAGAATTTTAGATCTCACTCAAAATCCAGCAGACTTATCTGTTTTTCAGGATTTCAGGCTTGGGGGGATTGCAATGTTTCCATTGGATTTTATCATGTACTTGGGTATGGAACTTGTATTTAATCAAGAGAACCAAGCCCTCTATGCAGGGGAGACTCCCAATAATCAAGAGCATGTAGGGTACTAGGGTATGATACTTGTATTTAATCAAGAGCACTAAGGTCATTCGACTATGTAGGAGGAGACTCCCAATCAAACACGAGACAAGAAATTAGAAATTTATCATGGCTAATTTTGGATATTTCTATTTTCATTATGTGATCATTCATGAGTAAATGTGATGTAAATTTAGAGACTTATAGTTTATGCATTGACAATTGACAATTTTATCATAATGTAATAAATTAGAATGTATCATATATGCTTTATGAATTGCACATATTTCTTAAATGTCCATATATATATATTATATATATATATATAAATATATTATATATATATTCGCATTTCCCCATTTCCAAAATTTAGGGAGGTCGCGTTTCGTATCGCTTCACGTTTTGGAAACTCGTACTCGTTTCCCCATTTCGTGCAACCTAGATCCAAAGAAATATTGGATCTTATTCATTCTGATGTATATGGTCCTATGTCAGTGAGATCACTTGGAGGTTCATTATACTATGTAACATTTATTGATGACTTCTCTCGTAAGACGTGGTTGTTTCTCATGAAGACCAAGGATGAAGTCTTCACCAAGTTTCAAGAATTCAAAACTGAAGTAAAGAATTTGATAGGTAAGAAGATCAAGATTTTGAGATCTGACAATGGAGGAGAATAGACTTCAAAAGAACTTGTTGCCTTCTATAACAGAAAGGAGTGGTTGAAAGAAAGAACAGGTCCATTGAAGAATCTGTCAAGCCTATGATGCATGATCAAAAATGGCCTATGTTCTTATGGGGAGAAGCATCCTTAATAGTTGTATACATTCATAATAAAATTCCTCATCGAATTTTGGAAGATATGACTCTTAAAGAAGCGCTCACTAAACAAAAGCCAAATGTTGGGCATTTCAAAATTTTTGGTTGCCCAATTTACATCCATGTTCCTAAGGATAAAAGAAAGAAGCTAGTACCTTCAGGAAATAAAGGTATATTTGTTGGGTACAGTGAATCATCAAAGGCTTATAGAATCTACATTCCAGAGCAATGAAAGCGCAATGAAAGGTTGAGGTCAGATGGAATTCTAAAGAAGTTTCTATGGACTCCAATGATGAGAAAAGCATGAGGCTTCTAAGGAAGAAAGTTCAGGTTCTTCAAAACATCCTAAAGTGCCAAAAGGGCTTTCTGAAGTTGTTGAACTAGTTGTTGTCATTGAGATCAAGAAGAGACCAGCATGCCTTAGATCTACATTGGAAGAAGCAAACGGACATGCAGCTTCACATGGCACATCCAGAGAAATTAAGAAACCTAAAAGGTTCTCCAGTTATGCAACTCTTATGAATAATCCCATTGACGCAGAACATTCCACTTATGAAGAAGCAGCGAGCCAACAAGTGTGGAAGGATGCTATGATGGAAAAATATCAATCCATCATGAAGAATGATGTATGAGATACTGTGTCGAGACCTGAAGGGAAGTCAATGGTGACTTCCAAATGGATATACAAAATCAAGCATGTTGCAGATGAAAGTATTGACAAATACAAAGTGCGATTTGTGGCTAAACGATTCTCCCAGAAAGAGGGAGAAGACTATGATGAGACCTTTGCTCCAGTTGCCAAGTACACCTCTATTAAATCCATTATTTCTCTTGTTGTTTCATTGGGATGGAGTTTACATCAGATGGATGTAAAGACTATTTTCATCAATTGTGTAATTGAGGAAGAGAAGTACATAGAGCAGCCTCAAGGTTTTGAGGTGCATGGGAAGGAGTCTCACGTTTGCAGGATGAAGAAGGCCTTGCATGGACTCAAGCAAGCTCCAAGGGCTTGGTATGATTGAATTGATATCTACCCGTCGAGACTTGGATTTACCAAAAGTGATGTTGATCCAAACCTCTATTTCAAGGTTGTGAAGAATGCACCGGTGACTTTATTGCTATATGTTGTTGATTTGTTTTTGACAGATGCTGAGCCTATCATCATTCAATGTAAGAGACAATTGGCCTATAAGTTTGACATGAAGGATCTTGGCATGATGCATTATTATTTGGGACTAGAAGTCTGACAGAAGCCTAGTGAAATCTTCCTTGGTCAAGGAAAGTATGTCATTGAGATCCTTCAAAGATTTGGCATGATGAACAGTAAATCCATGGCAACTCCCACGGTGACTAATTTAAAGAAATTGAGACTCTGAGTCTAACTTGGTAGATTCATCCATGTACCAGTGGTTGATTGGCTCATTGATGTATTTGGTTAATACCAAGTCGAACATTTGCTTTACAATGAACACGTTGAACCAGTTCCAGGTGGAATCGAGAGTTGGATTGCAACAAAGCACATTTTGAGATATCTATGTGGTACTATAAATTATGGTTTGAGATATGTCTCAAACAGTGGCATACAGCTATGTTGACCACTACGTGTCAACCACCCATAGCAGTGCACCCCCTTTTTTCACAGAAGGGATAACGCTTGATCAATGTATCTGTGTCGTTCGACTATCATCATCAGCCTGATCATGTTATATTGTAAACCCAGTCTGCATGTGTAAATTGTAAATAATCTCAGCGGATCTGTGTCATTTATGTAATCACTTAGGTAAACCTAATTTTCTGGTGATGATATACATTCCAGAAGGTTTTTTGTCTCACCGATCCATGATCAACAGAGTTTTCCTTCAGCCTTACCCCAAAGCCGAAATGGATTTTGTCATTAGAATCTTAAGGGAGTCCTAGCATGTTAGATCAAGTTTATGAAAAAGTGATTTGGGAATAATCCTAACTCTTTGGTTAGGTTATTTTATTACAAATTGCTTGATCTGCTAGATTATGCTTATGTCACAGAACTGGGTAGTCTATGAAGGTCTATATCAAATAGGTTTTCCCCCTTGAGATGTAAAAATGTAAAAATCATGATATCAAATGTCTTAAGAGTTAGAACAATAATTTATCCCCTCATAAGTCCTAGGTCCTAGGTAATTTTAAACTTTCCAAACGCTAAATTCGAGGGTCCTTTAAAAAAATAAATTTTAAAAAGTCCAAGGACTAAGGTTAATTGATTATTTTGCTAAATTTTATGCCCTTGGTCCCTAGGGTTAAAGTCAAAGTCAAAATTTTGAGGAAATTAATTCAAAAATTTAATCTTTGAATTAATTAAAATACATTTACTTGATAATTTCAAATTTCCTCAATAATTTAAAATTTCGATGGATGAGATTAAAAGAAATTTTGATCCTCATCAACGGTCGAGGTCACTTTGACAAGGATCACTCAAACTAGCCATTGGAAGATTTGTCTTTAAATAGGAGGTCAGTTTTCAATTTAGATCATTCGATCTTAGAGTCGTGCACTAAGTGAAAGCTCTCCTGTAATCGTTTTTCATGTGCAAATAAAGAAAGACTTTGGGGTTAATCTTTGTTGGTGTCACTCTTTGTGGAAATGCTGTAAGATGTTTTATTTCCATGCATAGATTTTCTTTCAGCCATTGATGATAGCTTTATGAAGAGTGATTTAAACATAGGTATCTGGTTTGATCACTAGGGTTTTAATGGTAGTTTAAATTCTAAATATTATGGCAGGTATCTCCATTAGATCTGAATTTATTGTCGTTTTCTCTCTCTATGTTAATGGTTGAATTAAGTTGTGTAGGGAATTCTTGATTTTGAGATCATCGGGTGTTCAGGGAAGTCTTCAGTTGGACCAGCCAATTCTCGAATAGCATTTTCTGAAGAGCCCAGTGGGATTTAATCTCGGGCTTATCATTAGAACTTTCGTTGTGGATGCATGAAGGGATTTCTCTGAAGCACCTCACCTTAAATTTAAAATTTTTAAAAAAAATATGTGGCATAATGATAGATCTAGCTGCTTAGAGCCTTTAGCTTGTGATTACTATAATTATTTAGCTTATTTTTGGATTTTTTTTAGTTTCATCCTTGCATATATTGTTTCTGGGCATTTTGTTTTTTGCCATTGCAGGTTGCAAGTCTGAAAAGGAGATCTTGTTTGAAGCCAAATCTAGGCCCTAGACAGTAAGATCTGGCCTCAAAATCGACTCTTACAAGGGTATTTATTTCAGATCTAGAAAATTTTTGTGGGGTTTTTCAGGCAAATCTGAAGCAGGACAATTTAAAATTTTTATTAAAATTTTCGGAAAATTCCTTCAAGGGTTTTTGGGGCACTGGTTTGCTACCTGCGTTTTTAGTTTTTTCTGTTGTTGCCTAAGGTTTTATTTTTATTACAGGAAAAAATTCAAATTTTTCTATGGGCAATCCGGTTTTCCCTACGGTTCCCACAGCTCTCCCTTCCGCTGCCATCACTCCTCACATCCAACCCACAACTGGTTCGAGCTTCTCGAAGTCTCACGCAGATCTTTCCTTCTACTCTCTCTGTACCCTCTACTCAAAAACTGCTCATCAAAACACTCCTCCTCACTGCTAAACAGTTCCATCTGCTATCCGCACCCATTGCTACTTGCATCCTCTGTGTTCATCAGCCCATCCGCTACCCTATCTCACACTCGGCCCTCATAATCCCGTAGCTCCCTCCTCCATCGTGCCTCAGCATTTTCCTTCTTCGTGCCATTTCTCCTCTAAGCCTGCGTGTTGCTCATCTCTCCCTTGTCATCCACGCTGCCTCATTTCTCTGCATGCATTCCTCTAACCTCCCATCGAACTCGCCTCACCTTCACGCATCACCTCGACCCTCATTCTGCGCCCTCCAATCTGTTGCTCGTTTCTCTTCCTCACTGCTCCCTCATCCTTCCTCTGTTGTCCAAGTCTACATGCTCCAAACCCGCGCCTCGACCTGCTCCTTCCATGCTGTCATTGACAAAACCTGCAAACACATCAAATAAACTCAATTTTGTTTTATGTAATCATATAGTAGCTAGGGTTAGTCATATATATGCGTATATATATTTCTTTTTTGTTTATTCATTAAGTTTCAACTTTAATTTAATTTTAGGTTTGTTTTAAGGCTTAAATTTAGGTTCATTTTTTAATTAATAAAAAGAAAAAAGAAAAAGAAAAATTCTTTTCAGTTTATTGGATTTTCATTTAATTTTGTATATAGTTGGGTTAGCTTTGGTCATTTAATAAAAAAGTCTAAAATATTTAAAATCCTAAACATTTAAAAACTCATAAAAAAAATTTAAAACTTTGGTGACTAAGGATTTTAAAATAAGATAAAAAATGTTTGTGCTTTAATGTTAAGAAAATTTAAATGTGGCCTATGGCCCATTAAAAATTTTATTTTAGGTCATTTTCATTCTTCTATCGCATTAAAAGATTTTTAAATTTTTCAGTTACCATTAAAAATTATTGCCTAAGGAATAATTTAAAAAAGTTTAACCTAAAGTTCCTTAGTGTCATTTGTCATTAAATGCATTTTTTTAATGGTCAAAGTGCAATAAATGTTTTGAATTACATTAATTGTTGGATAAAGCTAATTGAATCTAGATCTTAGTCATTAACGATAATCATTTTTTTAAATTTGGAATCTTTTGCATATGACAGGGTTGGGCATTTTCGTAGATTATTTATAATTGTCACTTTTTGTCACATATTAAAAATCGTTCTCGATAGCTTGTTTTATTGATGGTTAATTCAAATATCAAAGGCACTGGTCTAAAATTATTTCTATCTTGTGATCATGTCTTGTTTACTTTGGCGTTTAATTTATCAATCTGAATTAATCGAGATTCATTCATCAAGTTGTCCATCATTAAAATCTCCTAGAGTCTGTTCTTCACAGGCTATCTTCATCCATTTGCCTAGGGACTACCCCCCTTGACTTGTCTAAGAGAGATTCTAAACGGAGTAAGGATCAAGAGTGACAACCCTTACACTGAACGTTGTCGCGCTACCTAAACACTTTGTGCGACAACAAGCTGCAAGGATATACAAATTCTGACAAGGCAAGGAGTGTAGATGATAGGAAGAGTACTTCAGGAGTATGCTTCAGTTTGGGCTACGCTATGATATCTTGGATGAGCAGGAAGCAAAAATATATCCCACTCAACGTTGCAGAATTGCAGCCAATGAAGCTTGTACTGAAGTAGTGTGGCTTCGGAAGTTGTTTGCAAGATTGTTCGACTACGCGCTGGAACCCACCATGATATATTGTGACCATCAAAGTTGTGTGAAGCTTTTGGAGCATCTTTGTTATGAATATAATTCATATAAAAAATAATAAATATAAATATAATAATAATAATTAATAATTAATTAACTAATGTTTAGTTAGTTAGTAATGAAGAGGCATGTCATAGAGACATGACCATTCATGAAAGGGCAATTGCCTAAAGTATATAAGTAGGCCCTCATTCTCATTTGTAATCATCTTACATCAATTCAATATACAACATTCAATATATTGTTACATGTCTTACAATGGACATTTACGTCTGTGAAGTATTTTAAAGATTTCCGTTGCGTATACGACTTTTGGTCATTACATCAGTATCAGAGCCACGTTGGCTGATTCCGGCTTTTGGCCATCAATTCTCTCTGTCAAATCAAGCATTTTGCTACATAATTGGAGGTTCTCCATTCTAGTGGTTTTTCCATTTAGGCCTTTGGCCATTATATATATATAAACAACAACAAAAATGACAATAGAGAAAAAGGGCAAATAAATAAATAATTAAACCAATATATATATATATTTGAGAAAAAAATCATATAAAA
>APFE030519732.1:137735-164068 GCA_000404065.3 Pinus taeda
TAAAAAAATCAAACCACAAAAAAAGTTATATAATAAAAAAAATACAAACAAAAACAAAGTTAAAAAATATATATATACAAAATAAACCAAACAAAAACAAAAACTAAATCACAGTCGTTGGAACCTTTGGGACATTGATTTCCCAACTGTTGCCACTACACCTGCCCAATATCATCGTCACCCGTCCATCGCTCTAGCCTAAGCCTTCCATTGTCGTTGCACAAAGCCAACCTTCCGCCTTCCACACCCTGACAGCCAACATCTGGCTAAGACGAATCCTTCCCAACCGTTGTTCACGTCTATCCCTCGACAAGCTATGTTGTCACGTCTACATCTCTGTATCGGTCGCCTTCCTTGACCAGTCCTCTTGTTCGATCATTCCCAACCACTGCCACTATCGTCGACTATATTTGCCGCAGGCTATTGCCGAGCCTCCACCAAAACCGTCAACCAGTAGCCAAACTATTGCCATCATTGGCGAGCATTCCTATCCTACTGTCGTGTTCCTTCTCTTGCCCTATCTTCCGCTATCGGCCCATTGCAATCCACCGATTCAAGTCTCTCCATTCCATTTACCTCTGCTGCCTTGAATCCATCGACTATCCCCATGAACAACCACAATTAAAAAGATTAATCGGAGAAGCAAAAGACGGATCCGTTCAAAGGAGCAAAAAAATCCTTATCTTTTGACCATCAATTATAAGTTAATTTGTTGAGGACGTGGCATTCCATATTTTAAGAGTTCCACTATCAATTAAAAATGTAATCGTTGAAATTGAAAGGTGATATACATAAGCAAGGCTATAAAGTTAAAAAATTACTATTATTTAAAAATTAAAAAAATTATATATATATATATATAGAGAGAGAGAGAGAGAGAGAGAGAGTGTGTGTATTGAAATACACAAATTTGAAAGGGAAAAGAGTTATTACCAAGTTATTATTAAATCCCCCAAGTAATTATTAAGGTTTTGAAGGTTATTTAAAAGAAGGGGGTTATCATTAAACCCTAAGCTCATTGACAAACACAGAAGTCAATTTTTGAAGACAAAGCAAATAGAGTCTAAATCGAACAAAAAAATTATGGATTCCATATATAACTCTACATTTTGGACCAGATGTCCATTTTGTCAAACAGAAGATCAGTGTTTATCGATTTTTTAAAATCGCACAATACCTTGTCCAAAATGTCGAAGATTGTTTACTTTAGAAGAATATCGAAATAACACCCAAACATAAATTAGAAGATTAAAAGAAGAAATCGCAAAACTTCAACAAAAGAACAAAACATCACAAAATCAACAGAAAGAAACAAATAAATTTGGCGTCTAAGGGACCACAATGTGAAATTAATTTCACAGATAAAAAAGTCCAAGGTTAAGAAACAAAGACTAAAACAAGAAAAGAAAAGTTTTGATAAGGAACTAAAGGAGAATCTATCAGAAAAAATAAATAGAAGATTTGTGCCTAAAAACCCTTAATCAAAAATTATTAGAGCAAATCAAAAATTTAAAAGAGAAAGAGAAAGATACTAAGGAGAAAGTCAATGATTCAAAAAATAGCAAACTTTCACGTCTAAGGAATCATAACCAAGTCTTTTTTACACAAATAAAGAAGCTTAAAAGTGACAAGAAATCACTAAATGACAAGTTAGAACAACTTCAAGTAGTAGTATTGAAGTCTCCAATCGTTCCAGTCTAAGTTGAAGATAAAAAAACAAATATCGATCCAATCAAAATTGTACCTCAAGCAGAGGATAAACCTACTGAAGTGAAGACACATGCAGAAGTTGCAGTTCAAATGATGGAAATTCCAAATGATGATTCAGTAGTCAACTCAACAACAACAACGCCTGAAGAAAATCAGGAAACAACCACTAACATGATAAGGGAAAGTCCAAAGAAAAGAACTTTTTAAAGACATTTAAATCACAAGAGCAAACTTTCCAATCAATCTATGTACCAGTGTCACTCGGCACATAAACGACAAATTTATGTTCCCAAGAATATTGAAGCTTGCAGAATCCAATCCTACGATAACTATTCAACACAAATATCCAGAGATTGAAAGACTCCACAAAAGATTAATCTAGGATGGTCTGATCTGTTCTCAGTACAACAATTTTGTCCATCACTGAGAACATCATATCATCTTGTATCAACGAAGATGTAAGTTCAGAGACGAGAAGATATTCTCAATAAGCTTCAAGGACAAAGTTTCTTTAAGAGAGAGGCAATGTTATGAATATAATTCATATTAAAATAATAAATATAAATATAATAATAATAATTAATAATTAATTAACTAATGGTTAGTTAGTAATGAAGAGGCATGTCTTAGGGACATGACCATTCATGAACAGGCATCTGCTTAGGGTATATAAGCAAGCCCTCATTCTCATTTGTAACCATCTTACATCAATTCAATATACAATATTTAATATACATTCACATGTCTTACAATGGACATTTACGTCTTTGAAGTATTTTAAAGATTTCCACTGCGTATAAGACTTTTGGTCGTTACAATTTTGTGTTCCATGACAGGTAGAAGCACGTCGAAATCAAGTACCATTACATTTGCAACATGGTGCAGAAGAGAGAAGTAAGGCTCGAGTACATCTCCACTAATGAGTAGACAACAAATATTTTGATGAAGCCTCTATCCAAAGAGAAGTTCATATACTTCAAGGACAAACTAGGGCTTGTGCAGATTTCCCCTGTTGATTTGATAGTATCATGGATAGTCATTCTCCCTATGTCAAAGATGTTGACCAGTTGGGGAGAATGGTCTAGCAGAGGATGGTTATTCTTCCTGTGTCAAAGATGTTGACCAATTGGGAAGAATAGTCCTAGAAGCCCAGGATCAGTTCGTTGAGTGTGTGGCTTTCAACATCAGATTCAGTCTCTCCAGATTGGATGAAGAGCGCATTTAGCATCGGGCCTAGTTGATCAGGTAGAGTGTGGCCTTTGGAGTTTCACCACAAGTCAAAGAGATTGACCAGGATGGCGAACCAAGACTAGTCTAGGCCAAGAGTACCAACCAATTGGGTCAAAGGGTACCGACCAAAGTTATGATGACTAGTTGATGCTAAATGTTGTGCCACATGTCAAGAGTACCGACCAGGATTATGGATCAGTGGTACTGACCAGTTGTGGCAACTAGTTGATGCTTATATTAATGATGATGTTTATGTCAGAGATGCTGACGAGATGATGATGATGTTAGAGATGCTGATGAGATGATGATGATGTTAGAGATGTTGAGAAGTTGTTGATGATTTTCTTATAACCTTTCATAGAGAAATTTGTCAACTTGAGAACACCTATGACAATCATTATGAATGCCTCCTTAGTTAAGAGGGAGTGTTGAATTTTGTAACTATGGTCAATCTTCATAATGTGCATTTTGGCCCTTAATGTATTTATATTGATTGTTGTAAAGCACATTCTTCTTGCTAGAGTCAAAAGAAAAATATATTTTTGAGTCATGTCCATTAGGAAAAAAAATTTAAAAGAAGAAAATTTGAATTTTTGAAAATGAATTTTTGGCTCCATAATTAGTCAAGTCAACCTCTGCAAAGGACACACCCATTCCACCCAGCAAAACACTCTATAAAAACAGTTCGACCTCCTCCACAAAGTTGCAATTCGATCTCTCTCATCAAAAGTCTTTGGGCATCCAAGTGAAGGACAAGAAGGACGAGGAGTACGAAATTCATCTCTTTCTCTCTCTATCTAGATCGCACGTGTGGAAGGATTTTCTCTCTCCAATTCACATTATTTTCAAGGCAATTGCAGTTGCAATGCCGAATTTTCTAGGCAGTTGCAGGGGGGAAAAATTCTAGATTTCTGGCAGTTTGTGGGAGCTCGAAATTCAGCCTAGGGCAGAACAAGAAGGCGAGTTGTTGAATCAGATTAGAAGGCTTGACTTGGAGGGTTTGACCGAGTTTGACCATAGATTTGTTGAAGGTCAGTTTGAACTTTGACCTAGTTGTTGATTAGAGGTCTAGGTGTGTCTCTTATTGAAAAGAAGAATTTCTATATTGAAAAGGTTGTTGGGTTTTTCTCCTTAGTGGATTTTCCAGGGTAAATCATGTGCTCTGTTGTGCATTGTGATCTCTATTGTTCTAATGCTTTTATATGGTTGAATTTTTTAAGTATAATTGCTTAATAATATACTGGCAAAATTAAAAGAAGATCAACATCATTAGAAGTAATTATCAGCTTTCAAAAATATTGTGCTTGTATCTATTGCACTTGAAAAATCAACACCCTTGACCTTGCAACATCCAGAAAATGTCCACATGTTAATTCCTTTGGTCCGAGATGATTAATGTTCAAGTTGACCCTTCAATTGGCTAGTTGACTTAACTTTCCAAGGATGGTAAACTCAATTTGCCACCTTTTGCCTTCAACTCCAACAACACCTTAACAACTTGGCCAAACATTCCACCTATTTCGGCTACTACTTGTTCTGATCTAACTTGTGATGAGCTTTATTAGCTCTCAAACTTCATTGTGTTGCCACCTCATCACACCCAAGTGGAGGATCTCTAATGCTCTTGAGGTTCCTGAAAAAATTGAGACTTGGGATTTGTTCCTCTCTTCCTATAGACCACTTTTGATGTAATGCATGTAAAAATTGCCCAAAGTTGCCCCTATTTTTCCACCTAGAAAACCAGTAGTACCTATTGACCAACTTTCACCAACTGTAACTTGACAATTCTTTATCTATATGGAAGAATTCAACGTGGCATGTCATCCTCTCATCAAACTGGACAATTTGGGACCAAGTTGACTTTGACTTCAGACCAATTGCATTGAGAAACGTGAATTGCCTTAGGAAATGTGAAAAGCAAATTCTATGACACTGGCATGTTGAGAAACATGAAAATGATAATATACCATGGCCAAAAGAATGCGTAAAGACCCCATGACACCATGCAGATAGACATAGGTGCATCCAACATGGGTTGAATTGGCCCCTACAAGAGTGATCACCCCTACATAAAATAGATAGCTCCTCAAAACCATGAGTCCAAGTAAATCCATCCTAAGCTCCCTAATCTTATTCGGAACGAAAAAACCTTCACATGAGATCTAAGTGGGCTGGACATGGTTGGCTAACAATCTCTTAGGATGCCATAATACATAAATCAACACATGGGATACAATGCCTTTAACTTGCATCTTTTTGGACTTACAATAGTGTGGCCAAAATGAAATATATCTATGTAGCCCTTTTGAAATGGGGTGTAACAAGTCCCAATCAAGTGCTAGAGTGGAAATTGTGTTCACATCCAGCGAAGGGAATGAGAAGTTTATTTTGTACCGATTGGAGTTTGAATGCACAAATCGTAACTAAGTATGAGGCATTGTACCTTGGTCTAAAATTGGCCCTAGATATGGGAATAAAGTGCCTACAAGTATCTGTGACTCAAAATTTGTACTCTTGTAGATTAAAAGGCAATCCTCCATAAGAAATGAAAGGCTCAAAAGGTATAGAAATACGAAATAGGGTAGAATTGATCTTTTCCGGGCATTTAACATTAAGGTGGTGCCTATAGAACAAAATACCAAGGTCGATTTGTTGGCAATAACAACCTCCACTTCAAAACCATGGAAGTAGTTTATCATTGGAGATCGCAAGATGGAGGTTATCTTCAGGGCCTTAGTTCCAAACAACGAGAACCACTAGCAAATTTTCCACAATAAATCTCACATTGCTAGGTTCCTAAACAAGTTATAAGAACTTGAGTGCAAGTACATCAACTAGCAAGGTGAGGATGACATTGGTGATTATAAGATAGAAGAAGTTTCTAATAATAGAATTCCTCAACACATTGTTCCTTAGAAAATATATTCACTAGGTATAAGATTTATAAGAAACCACCAAGTGAATATCATACTTGGGACATTTATGAGATAAGTATTATATTTAAACAAATTCCAAAGATCGTTAAAATTGGTGTTACAGAGTAATTTGTCACTGCCTTCACCCCCAGCCCATCTACTGTGTCATGTGTCCAAGTCAAACATGCTCATGTTACACAAATGCTCTCCTATGCTGCCAATTGACCCACTTTTCCTAAGTTACCTGCCTCATCGCGACTATGGGCTTAATAAACGCACTAAAAGGCGCTCCTAAACAGTCCAGACGCGCTGTCAGGCGGAAGTACACCTTATTTCCGCAATGGCTCGATTTCATGCCCCACCGCGAGGTTACTTGTTATCTTCCGCGATGACCTGACTAGCAAAACTGCTCATTAGCGATGTCAGCGTTGAAGCTCTGTGATGTACCCGCGATGATCCAGATTGAGCGAATTTGTTCCAACAGTCGGCCTTCTGGATGACTCCAGACCTGGTTGTTGGCATAGGTTGTGTCACCCTTCCTTCCTTGGCATGGCAGTTCCGTCAATTGTGCTACCTTCCTTGGTGATAAGCTCTCCCTTCCACCTTTCATGGAGACTCCTCCTATTTAAACACTCACCTTTGCTATGATCAGCTAGTTGGAAAATTTTTGGATTGAGCAGTGTTGTTAGTGCTTTTTGATAGATAGCTGGTGTGAGTGTGATAAGTGTGAGAGTGTTGATAGCTTGGGGAAGGTTGTGAAGTGTCTTTGATTTTATGCAAAACTTGTGAGTGAGAGAGAGATCTTTATATTTTGGGAGATCCATCTTCAAAGAGTGAATGCTTGAAGAACATGCAGGCTGGATTCCTCTAAGAAGGCTTGTGACGTCAAGACTTTGGTTGTAAGCTTGCTCTTATTTCATTATTAATACAATCAACGATGTTTTCCTATGTCTTGTATGTAATGTACTTGATAGCTCATGACTTCTTGACTTTGTGAGTAGATAGATCATTGTTGTTTTCCGGTTACGTGCTTTGTTGTATTTCCTTTGCATTGTTTCAGGTTGATCACTTGTTGAGGAGAAGGAAGCGAAAGCTGGAGCAGCGCAACGGAACTCCATCGACCACCGGTTGAGGTAGGCCTCCAACTATGACTATTTAAGGAAAGCTATTGTTGATCTGTCCTTGTTTGTGACTAGACCCATTCTAGGGCTAGAGGGGTTGCCTCTGTCTACAGAGGGAACGCTTTCCTGCATCACAAATTGGCGACTCCGCTGAGGAATGTATCCTATGTTCTTCTCTTTGCTCTTGTTTTGATTATGGATCTGGTCTCTCTTTGCTTTTGGGGATTAGTTAGCAGTTTTTTGAGTCACCTGGGTTGATCTGGGAGGTCCCTCTATTACCTGTTAGTTTAGCTAGTCTTGGTTTGGGAGTTTTTGGCTCGTTTGCCATTGTTTTTTGCACCATCGCGGAACTTAGCCTAACAGTCGCGCTGACATCGCGATCACCCTTTTGTAAAATCCTGTGCGTCGCGGAATAACATCACACAGTCGCGACGATCCTAGAAATCGGATCATCGCGAGGAAGGTGTGTACTCCCGCGCTGACAGCGCTCTGTTGCTACAGCTAGCTCCTTATCAACGCTAGTTGCTAGTGTTACACTCACGACGATACCTGTAGAGTTGATTTTCTCAATTCTGCCTCCTGAGTTTGCCAGTCCTCTTGATCCCTTGCCATTTTTGCTTGCTCAGTCATTTGTTTTTCACTGTTTATAGTCAAGACACTCGTTCTGTGGCTTGGTTGAATGAATTTTGCATTTTTGCCCGTGTGACCTAGTTCGTTATTTCAAGTTTCTTGAATCAATTGTCTTGGTTGCTAACTTGCTCAAGATTCGTTTACAGCCTCTTATTGGTTTGATTGAGCCTTCCTCTTTCTTTTTTTCTAGTTGATTTTTAGTGACAGTTATTGAACCAGTCTCTGGTATTGATTCTATTTCTTTTCGCTACCGAACATAGATCACGATTGTTTGGATCAACCGGTTCTTTCACACTTGCTTGTTTGTTTCGTTGAGTTTTAAAAAAAAAACATCAAAAAATCAAAAGTTTGCATTCATTTAGTGTGCGAAAGTGAAAGTGAATTTGCATTTCAAAGTTGCATGTTGAAAAGCGAATGATAAAATCTCTCATTAGTAGTTCCCATGCACTGGAGGAATTGATGTTTGTATGCATTGTGTGATTGCATCTATTAGGCTTGGTTTTCTTGGTTTGGGAATGATCTCTCTACCCTCTCGTAGGTAGGTGTTCATCGAAAGAAAAGGATATTTCATTCATTTTAGTTGCACCCTAGGTTTTGTTATATACATACAATAGGACCTGAAAACTGAAACATAGTTCAAGATCAACCTTAAAACGAATTGAATAAATCTAACAACGCATTGGAACATAACGCTCATCATTTAGAGGTCTAGGCTAGAGATGTGCTCCGGCGTCGTTAAATCTAGTCACTATTGTTCTCACTCAAGGTTGGGTGGTTCCTCCTTCTGTGACTCAATAGCGGTCTAGTACAAAATTGTGCTCCCATGTACCGTCGAGTATATGCTGGGAGACACCACTAGGTTATCATCCTTTATCCATAGGAAGCCGTGTCTATCGCCTTGCAAACCGTAACGCACCGAACACAGCATTTGGGAAGATTGACTGCCGTATGGAAAGTCCTTGGTTTTCATACGACTACCAAGGTGTATATGCAGTTTTAGGATTCTTTGGTAATCCTTTTGCCTAGTTCTCCAGAGTAGTCACCGTCGTTCCTTTTCAGACTCCCTAAAAGAAAAGGTCCATCTGAGCACTTGTCACTTTCGGCTCATTAAATATTCGAAGGCGACTAGGACTAGAGTCATCTTTTAGTCCTTTTCTCAACTCTTTAAAGATGAAAAGGTCAAGTTTTGTTCCTGTGTCTTAAAATTTATTTAGCCACGTTCACATTTACCCCATTAGATCTTGTTTGCGTTTAGTTTGAGTAGGGTTCTTTCTCGTTAGTTTTCCTAGGTTTTTGAAGTGAATCATCCTGGCAGAATCATCGATCCGGTCTCCCGTTCCAAGTGACCAAGGCTCTCCATCCTCTGTCACTCCCGAAGTTCTGGTTGTTAGTGATACTCTCCCTGTTATCCCGAGTATCCAACCGCTTAACTCTCACGCCCCAAAGAACGAGTCTTACGATATCAATTGGAACCCTGTTTGGGAGCCTTCCGAGGAAGACTTTCCCGCTACTCCTGGTGTTTCAGTCCCAATGTCTTCCTCCGACATGGACGAGACAACTCCCGTCTCTGGTGAAGAATCCTTTGTGTCAAAAAGTGAAATACCTATTCCTACGGAAACTTCGCCTTTCCGTGTAACAAGGACTTCACCTTTCCGTGTTACTTCCCTTGGTGTCACATTGCCTTTAAGGTATAATGCTTTGGCGGACACCATTGGTTCCAGGTCTCCCCTTTCGAGTTCCATATGGTCTCGTACCGTCCCTCCGACTTCAGAGTCGTTCATACCTCAAATTCACAATGCATCCGTCACATCTGTTCCGACCATACCAACTGTTTGTTTGGCTGCTTCAACCCCTATTGTCAGTGCCGCCATTGCTTCTTTAGTGGTCACTACTATTGCTGGACCTTCCGTTGGTCCTACCTATAGTGGCCCAATGACAGGAGTTGTCGATCCCGCACTAAGCGCCCCACCTTCTTCTAGTTTCATTCCAGCAGGGGGGGCATATGATCAGTATGTACAAGCTCTTCAGAATCCAAATCCTCAAAATCCGTTTAATTATTATGATTCTCGCAGAGCTCATATCTATTACCCCAGACCTGTGGCCTCTCAACCTGCGGTTGAGGTCACGGTTCCGCTGTCAGTTGCTTGGGGTACCACCACTGATCATGTTGGCCAAGCACCACCTGGAAATTTTCAAGGGCCACCATATCAAGGTCAACCGTCTTACGAACAACCTTATCCAGGGCAACCTTGAGGCCCACAAGGACAACCCTTCCAGGGACAACCTTTGGCCTTTGGTGGTTCTTCCTTTACCTATTTTGGGCAGCCCTCTGGTAACTCGAGACAACCTTATGCTCAACAAGGTCAACCAGGTATCCAGCAAGGCTACCCTTCTAGGCAAGTTGGTCAGCCGTACATTCAGCAAGGCCAACCCATTGTCCAGCCTAGTCAACCAACTAGACAGAGTGGTCAGCCTCAAAATCAACCAGGGAAACCAACTGTCCAGTCTGCTCAGCCATCCGGCCAATCAGGACAACCCTCAGTTGTGCAAGGACAACCCACTACCCAGCAAGCTCAACCTTTTAGGCAAGTGAGTCAACCTCAATCTCAGCTAGGTCAACCTTCTGGCCAGATGGTTCAACCTCAATTTATTCAAGGACATCCGTCTAGGCCTGCTCAACCGGGCACTCAAATGATGGTTTCTTCTCAAGCGCCACCTGGTTTTCAGCCCCAATCTGGGCTCCAGACCCAAGTCGGTTCTCAGATTCAAGTTGGATCTCAATCTCAACCTGCTTATCAAACCCAGCCTGGCTACCAGGCCCAATTTGGAGCCCAGCCGCCTTATGGTACCCAACAACCCCAAGGGCAAACCCAATTTGCCCCGTATCAAAATTATCAGCAACTGCAGGTAAATCCTTATCAGAATTTCCAGCAACCCTATGTTGCTCCTGCAGGACAAGTTGGTAATCAATGGAATGCTGGGGGGCAAGTCCTGGGTCAACCGTCCAGTTACAGCTATAACCCCTATGGGCAGAACTCCTACAGGCAGAACTCCTACGGGCAGAACTCCTACAGGCAGAACTCCTACGGGCAGAACCCTTATGGGCCAAGTCCATCTGGACAAAACCAATGGGGGCAACAAACGGCTGGATGGAACTCTGGGACCACCTCCTACCTGCGGCCGCAAATGTCCTTTAATCCTCAGTTACCCTTTTTAGCGACGTTGGAATTACCAGACGTGTCCAAACTGACCAATGATCCCATTCTTCATAATCTGTTTTGGCCGCCAGTTCCAACTAAAATTCCAAGTGATTGTCCCAAGTTTGATGGTAAAGCTAGAGAAGATCCCCAGGCTCATGTTATGACGTATCATCTATGGTGTTCGTCAAACTCATGGCTTGATGATTCGATCCGACTTCGCCTTTTTCAACGGACTCTCATTGGCTCTGTTGCTAAGTGGTATATTGAGTTAGCTCGCGGATCTTTTCAGGACTTCAACTCGTTAGCTATGGCACTCTTAACTCATTTTGAGTTGCCAATTCGTGATGAAACAGGCACGCATCTCCTGACATCTTTAAAACAGACTACGGCCACGCATATCTCCGATCATATTCATGAATGGAGGCGACGTCGCCGTTTGATTAAGTTTTGGATTCCCGGTCAGCTTTTGACTGACTGGTTCACAACTTCATTTGTCGGTCCAATAGCTAGGGACATTGCGATGGGAGCATGCGTAACTGAAGAGCAAGCTATCGCGCGTGCTCAGTACCTCGACTTGGTTTACTCCCAGTCCGGTACGTTGTATGATTATTTGCCTGATGCTCTGAGGCCCGGAACTTCTAAAGCTCCACCAACACCCTCTATTGACGGTGTTATTGGTTCTGTTAATCCGCCTTCTAAGAAATCTTTCGCGAACCCTAGGAAGCAAAAGTCAAATGCTTCAAATGAGAATGCTTCTCAGGCTATATCCAATGTTGGTAATACTTCCGTGGTGAATGTCGTCCAGTCCACCATGGCAGATAAAGCCTCGGAAGGGAAAAAGAAGGGAAAAAGGAAAAATAAAGTTGAACAGCCGAAGCAGGATTCCCCTAAACCTCCACCTGAAGAAGGTGCCAAACACAAGCCTAAGTATCCTTGTCTTATCTGTGACGAGGATCATTATACCAAAGACTGCCCAAGGCGGTCCGAACTTAGTCGTTTGCTGAAGGGTGCCCCTGGAACTCTTGTCGTCCTCAAGGAACCCTTTCCCTCGCAACAAACTCAAATGGTGGTTGATCCGTCTCAATCCTCTTCTCCCTTTAGTTCTCAGGTATTTATGGCTAGGACGATTCCCGTCCACATTAGTACCCGGGAAAAAGAATATCCGTCGCCTGCCGGGAAGGAGCCTGAGGTCCCCTCTAGTGCTCCTCCGTCCAGTTCTGGTCCCCTTCATATTGAGCGACCTAGCACTGAAACAGTCATCCGACCTCCTTCTAAAGGTGTACTCCGGAAATCTTCATACAACCCCAATGGTCATGCTGCTCAGCACTATAGCATCGTTGAGGACTTAGCCCAGGCTCCGTCAGCTATGTCCGCATTAGAAGTTCTCCAGAGCTACCCCTCTTAGAGGAAGTCTTTGCTATCGACCATCGGTGGCATTGACCGAGCTGACTCAGATTTGATTACTTTTGACTTGGACAGTCATATACCAAGGCTGCCTCACCAAATTGCCTTCCTTATTCAGGTCGTCATCAATTCCAAAACGATTCATCGTACTGTCATTGATGAGGGCGCTTCTACTTGCATAATGTCTATTGCTTGTTGGAAGGCTATTGGTTCTCCGACTTTGAGCCAGTCTCCTATGACCTTGGAAGCCTTTGATGGGAGAGAGTCTCGTCCTTATGGTATCCTCCAACATTGCCCATTACATTGGAAGGGAAGACGGTCAAAGTAGAGGTTGAAGTTGTCGACGCCAATTTAACTTACAACCTCCTTTTAGGACAGAGTTGGACCTATGCAATGCGAGTCGTGGCCTCATCTCTATTCCGAGTCATTCATTTCCCTCATCAGGGGAAGATTGTCACCATAGACCAGCTCTCCTTCTTCGCCTCTTCCTCCGATGGCAATGTGCCTTTCGTGGAGCATACCTCAGTCCCTCTTGAGAGTGTGGGTGTTGGACTCTTTAAAGATCCTGCCCTTATGGGTGTTTTTTCAGTCCCACCTCCCAACGTCGCCCCATTAGTATGATTTTTGTTTGCTCTGATCCGTGGGTTCTTCCCCCTCCTGATCAAATAGGCTCTTGGGGCGATGAGATGCTGTTGAGTCCTGTCGAGCTCAACTACGTCGAAATTGTTTCTGCATCGGCTCCATACTCTGAACCTACTCCTTTGAGCAGAGCTCTCAACTCGTACATGCAGCCCCCTTGGCTTGGAGATGGCGCTTCTTCAGACCCGTTACAGGAACTTTTCCCTTTTGATGAAGCGATCATTGAGACCATGTCTTTCGAGGAACCCCCTTGGCATGATCATCACCATCGTTCCTTGTTTCTCCCTACCCATCGAGAAATGCTTGCTTGTCTTGAGCGGTTTGCTTCCTGCTTCCCTTTTCAACCTCTTCAGACACCTATTCAGATTTATCAAGTGTCTTCTGAAGGGAACATGGGGAACATCACGCAAACCTAGCCTATCGACATCTCTGTTAAACCAGGGATTGTCGAGCACATCCATGTTAGAGTAACTTGTACTCCAGAGGAGATTCGGCTCTATACGGGTCTTTTTCATGAATTTCGTGATGTGTTTGCATGGTCTTATGAAGACATGCCCGGCATCGATCCTAGCATTGTGGTGCATGAGATACCTATGTATCCGAGTGCTAAACCTGTCCAACAGTGTTTACGCCCCGTGCACCCCCGAAAGGCTGCATCTATTAAGGCGGAAGTGGAAAAGCTTCTCAAAGTTGGTTTTATTTACCCCATCCCCCTCACAGACTGGGTCTCTAATATTGTCCCCGTCACTAAAAAACAGGGCACTATCAGGGCCTGTGTTGACTACCGTGATATTAATCGAGCTTGTCCCAAAGATAACTTCCCTACACCCTTCATTGACCAGCTCATTGATGAGTGTGCCAGAAGTGAAATATATTCGTTCATGGATGGCTTTTCTAGTTATAACCAGATTAATATCGCCCCCGCCGATTAACACAAGACCGCCTTTATCTGCCCATGGGGCATTTTCGCTTATAAGAAACTCCCTTTCGGCTTAAAAAATGCCAGGGCCACCTTCCAACGCGCAATGTCCTACGCATTTCATGATATCTGACACATTGTGCAGCTTTACCTGGATGACCTTCCAGCTCATTCGTTAAGGCGTCGAGACCATCCCACCCACCTTCGCGAAATTTTTCTTCGTTGTAGACACTATCGTATCCGGCTCAATCCGCATAAGTGTGTCTTCTGTGTCGAGTCTGGCAAACTTCTCGAGTTCATTGTCTCCCGAGAGGGTATCCGTTTGGATCCTCTTAAAGTCGAAGCCATCCTGAATCTTCCTCCCCCTGCTTCTTGCAGCAATTGCAGAGTTTACAGGGAAAAGCAAATTTTTTACGACGATTCATTTCGAATGATGTCGAAGTGGCTAAAGGCTATACGCAGTTATTGAAACGCGATACTCCCTTTCATTGGGATGCCGCTGCCCAAGAGTCATTCGAGCGTCTCAAGGCTCTCCTTGTTTCTGCTCCTTTGTTACGTCCCCCTGATTATCTCACCGGGACTACATTCTTTACTTAGTCGCTACTAATACCACCATCGGCATGGTTCTCGTTCAAGACGATGATGATGGTGTTGAGCATGTCGTTTATTATCTCAGCCGCAATTTACTTGATACGGAAACTTGCTATGCCCATGTTGAGAAGTTGACATTGGCCGTTGTTTGTGCCGTCCAACGTTTCCGCCATTACATACTATTGCGTACCACGATGGTGATTTCTGATTGCAACCCAATGACATATATTTTGTCACGTCAGTTACTGGGGGGCAAATACTCTAAGTGGATTGTCATCCTCCAAGAGTTTGACTTAGAGTTCACCACTGCCAAGTCTAAGAAGTCCCTCGTCTTTTCTGAATTGCTTTGCTCTCTGCCATCTGTTACCGCACCCTCTCGGTTAGAGGATCATATTCCGGATGAAACTCTGTTCTTGATCAGCACCCTCGACCCTTGGTACGGGGATATTATTGTCTATCTCCAGACATCCTCTTTTCGTCCCGATTTGTCCAAGGACACTCGGCGACGAATTCGCCATCAGTCTCAACCTTATCGCATTATTGGGGACACCCTGTACCGACTCGGCGCTGACTCTGTCCTCCGCCGATGTTTAACACTCGAGGAAGCTAAACGAGTTCTAAATGACTGCCATTTCTAGCGCCTGTGGTGGTCACATGTCCGGATATGCCACTGCTCAGAAGATTCTCCGTGCTGGTTATTTTTGGCCCTCCATCTTTAAGCATTGCATTCTTGTTGTCCGTTCTTGTCATGAATGCCAAATCTATCAACGGAAAATGCGCGCCTCCCGCTCCATTGCACCCTGTTGTTACCGTCGGCCCTTTTGCCGAATGGGGCATTGATTATATGACCTGTAACCCTCGTTTGGCCCGGGGGCATGGGTATATCATCGTCGTCGTTGATTATTTTACAAAATGGGCCGAGGCGATGCCTACACTATTTGAAGACGATCACACAGCAGCGCAATTTGTGTTCAATCATGTTATTTCACGATTCGGAGTCCCTCAAGCTATCGTCACTGATCATGGAAAACATTTTCGTAATCATATGATGACCAAGTTAACAACCCAGTTGGGTCTGTGGCATGATAGCTCGACACCGTACTATCCTCAGGCCAATGGTCAAGTGGAAGTTGTCAACAAAGTTCTAGTTATAATGCTTCAACGCACCGTTGGCATGCACAAGTCCAACTGGCATTTGATGTTGTTCTCCACCCTATGGGCCTATCGAACATCAGTGAAGGATGCCACTGGATTCACCCCATTCCAATTAGTATACGGTCTAGATGCTACCCTTCCCATTAAGTGTGAGATCCCTTCTCTAAAATTAGCCGTCGAATTACTCCCCAACACTACTCCCGTAGAAAAACGCCTTCTCTATCTAGAACGACTAGACGAGACCCGTCGACTAGCCTCTCTAGCTATTGAAGCATAGAAGAAGAGAGTGAAAACTCACTTCTATCATACTGTTCACCCTCGTTCTTTTGTTGAAGGAGATTTAGTCCTGCTCTATGATCAAGCGAATGATAAGCTAGAGGCAGGCAAATTCAAACCTATGTGGCACGGGCCTTATATTGTAAAGCGAGTTTTGCAAAAAGGGGCCTACGAGCTGATTGATTATGAAGGGAACCCTCTGGATAAGCCCCAGAATGGGCTTTATCTGAAAAAATATTATGCATGAGCCCCATGCACTCTGATTTGTACATACGTGTGTTTTCAGCAGGTGTGTTGTGTGTGAGTGTGTTTTCATGTTTTCTGCCTTGATCTGTAGGCATCATTGCCCCTTATTGTGTCTTTTGCTTCATATGCAGATGTCTGGTACACCTTACGTTGGTTTCGATGATGGTGCCTGTCGTAGTACACGCAATTTGTCTTCTGCAGCATGGGTGATCTACGATCCTCACGGTGAGTTAGTAGACCTTCAAGGTGTTTGTCTGGGTTGTACCACAAACAATGTCGTTGAATATAGTGTTGTTATTGAACCACTGACCGAGGCTATTAATCTCGGCATTCGTGCATTGGTTGTAAATCTGGACTCTCAGCTTGTCATCCACCAGCTTAATGGGCGTTATTCCGTCAGAGATCATCGGATTTGAAGGTTGTATTTATGTGTTAAATTATTAGAAAGGAATTTTGATTTCATCACATATCAACACATTCCAAGACGATTAAACATGTTAACTGATGCATTAGCCAATTACGTATTAGACAGAGATTTGCGTAACATGTAATCAAAACAGCATATAGAAGCATTTAAAACACAATAATGAACCATAGGAATATATATATATATATATCGTGTGGCGCACCGAGGCGCCCAAAAAATATATGTACATGTCCAAATAGAGTCTATGCTCTCCATACATCCGAGACACGTCTCTCAAAAAATCAGCAGGATAAAACCTAGGTGTCTACTGTGGTGGGTTGTGCTCCCTATAGCACACCACCGCCCGTGCAACCCGTCTCAATAATCGGTGCAACCTAGGAATCACCCCTACTGTGTGAATCTAGAACTCTATGGGGACCTCCTCGATCCCCATATAATCTGGGATCCCCGCCGTCAGACCCTCAAGGTTTTGGGCCACTATCTCTATCGAATCGCCAACCGGAGGAGCCAAGGCTAGCTCTCTGATATCCTCCGGGTCCCTCCGCGCCTCTGGAGCCAATCGGACGGGTCTCACTGGTCCCACATCTACAAATACCATAGAGTACCTCGTTAGGACGTATGCATGAAAAAATCCAAAAACATTATAAAAAATAAAATAATACAAAAAAATAGCGTGATCAAGTGCCTTACCACCATCATCCCACTGCGCGCCAGGAGGTAGTTGCATATTGTGATCTCCACAGAAATCCATCCCAGCATATGGCCAGTCCTCAACAAAGATAGTCTGGCGCTCCAACCACTCACGGAACATCGCCCCCCATGATACTGGGCGTCTGCCACCTCCTCGTGGCATAACGTGAGCCCATCGTGTGATCCTGGGCTCTTGTGGTCTGGGCGCATCCAAGACCATGTCTTGCAATTGCAGTGCCGGCACCCGCTCCAACATGAGCGGGATCAAGATGGATCCGTAGCCAAACTGCTTCATCTCTCCTCGACGACAGTTGTTAAGCTGCCTCTTCATATTAGCTGTCACTGTCTTCACCGAGTTGAACATGGTTGGATTAAAGCATTCGAGAGCCAACCGCAGTTGGGTCTTCGATGCCTCGTGTTGGGCTTGGGAGCCCGCTACCCTGGTCACCATAAACAGAACTGCATGGAGAACTACGTCCTGCACCGTCAGGATTGCCACCTTCCCGCTCTTTGTTCTTCGCGCCCGGGGGCACACTCGTGCCATTATCATCTCTAGTGACTCGCCCCCAGGCCGTTGGCCCTCCAGGATTGGCCTCTCACCGCGTCACGACAATCTGGTCAAAAAATAAATATCTGTCGCATTGAACTCGATGTCTCGACCACGGATTATGAATTTTCCGTCTACCGGATTCCATGCACGAATTATCAGTTCTAGTAGATCAGGTTGGGACCGAAGATGCGGAGTTAGGAAGAATTTTAGCAATCCGCATTCACGTAGAGCATTTCGACACCCAGCATCAGCAAAAGCTGCCTCATCGTTGAAATCATGGGTTCGTTCCTACCAGACATAAGCCATAATGCCCTGCATAAAGAGAGTAAATGAATTAGAACTTCGTTCATGAATTTTAATCCATAATTTGCATAAAAATATAGTTTTGCGTCGCCATCGCGATTGTTTTTAAAACAGTCGCGATGGCGCGAAGTTCCCAGTTCAATTTTCTCGTGGTCAGCGCGGAAGTACATCGTATTCCCGCGATGATCGAAGAGCGTTACAATGCAATTTGCGCTCAATCATCGCAGACCCGAGTAGTATACCTGCGATGACCGAGCAGCGGATGTCAATTCAAAAATCCGCTCAAACTTACATATCCAACACTCAAATGCATAAAAAAACCATTGAAATGAAGCGCATGAGAATGACTACTTACTTGGTCGAAGTTTCACCGTGAACCGTCAATAGATGAGACCGCAATCAGCTCGAGAAGTTAACTCTAGTTGGCACCCCAAATTCTCCAATGGTAAATTGTATAGTGCAAATGGTAAAAATGGAATGGTTTACCCCCCTTTTATAGTAATTTTTTGAAATGTTTAAAAAATTGCACTTTATAATGTGGGTTTTTACCATTTTGTGCATGATTAGTTGGAATTTTGGTTTCTAATTATGTTTCTGCATTATTGATGTCGAATCGATTTTACGTTTGACGTGTTTTGTGCAGAACTACAGGGGGCGCTGTTATGTGTGCACTTGGTCCATAAAGCCGTCTTTAACGCTCTTTTCCGACTTAAAAAACGAAAAGATAGCCGAGTTGTCCCTTTCAACTCGTTAAACGAAACGAGAGGCGGTTTGCGTTAAGCTCTTTTCCGACTGTGTAAATGAGAAAAGATTGTCGAGCTTTTGTCGTTTCAGGCTCGTTAATTAGTTACGAAACGACGTGGTTTGGGAAAAACCAAAAATCCTCTTCTTATAGAATCAAATCAAAGTGAGATATCTAAGACCCAAGACCAAGACCACCACAAAGTTCCCAAGTTAGCCCTCCTCCAAGTCACCTCTAATCAGGTCAAAGTCAACAAAGTCAATATTTGGTCAAATCTCTGAAATTTTGGTCAAACCACAAAAACATTGCTCCTACAATAAATGTCGAATTTCGACCTTGTAACAACCTCTGAAAAACAGCAATAAACTTGTGCATGTGGACAAATTTAGGGCAAAAACAGCTCATCTTCTCTCTCCTTTGACTTCGCTCTCTCTCTCTTGGCTTTCGCATATTTTTCTTCTTCTTATTGCACAGAAATCGATGAGATATGTTGTGGATTGATTGGTATCCAAAGTGATCGCGTTGACTCTATATATACATGTCCAGGAGGATCGAATAGCTGCCCCTAGGGCCGACTTGGTCTTGTGGATGAAATTTCGACTCTTTGACTCTAAATAAAAAATATTTTTCCTTTTATTACAAGAAGTCCAAATGGGACTTGACTCAATTATATTTCTTTTGGCTCACAATAAATTCTCTTTTGAGTCTTGACTCAATTGACCCTATAAGCATGAAGAACATGCTTTGACAAGAAATAAAATAATAATGATGTAAATAATAAATTAATATAATAAATACATCAATAGTACATTTGAATTACATTATGAAGACCGACACTATTTACATTTCCAACAATAATCACTCCTCTCAACCGCCCAAGCTAGATGCACTTCACGTTATTACTTACAGTAGGCTACGAAGAAATTTGGATGAATAGTTTGCATTATTTCTGCTGACAAGAATGTGTCATGAAGCAGCCTAAATTTCCTCATTGCTTCTTGCCCACATTGTAGAGGAGTTTGTTACCCCTCATGTTGAATGAACATTTTTCATCATGTACCAATTGCACTTAGTAGGCATTTCCTAATGATATGTGCTATTTAGTGTTCAAAATGCAAGGAAGGGTATTGTATAGATGCACACATTCCCTCACATTACCCTTGTCATATTATTGACCATTGTTTTACCAATGGACATGTAACGTCTAGAGGAAGTTGTTGGTTGAAAGTTATATGTCTATACCCCCAAGACTCTAGTAGGATACATAATTGAATCTAAGCACCAAAATTGTTGTAACACCATTCAGTGTTGTGGTGATGTGTGGGTGATGGGCCTAATTTATACGTTGAGGATGTAAAGATTGCTTAGCAAAATATATCCTTAGCACAATGGTGTTGTGTGGTATGACGATAGCACATTTTTATGGTTCTTTTTCATATACTAATTGAGTGCCTAGTATTGTTGACCACTTTTGTATGGTTCTACTATGGTTTGGAGGTGTTCTGATGGAATCCCTATGATGGAGACTTTCTAACTTGAGAGTCATAACCTTGCTTGATGTATTTCACACATTTTTTTGTCATGATATATAGGTATTGTGCTTGCCTTATGCACACATTTGTGTTGAAATATGTAACTAGGTTTGGTCTTCACAATGACATATGTAATCATGATTTTACGTATCTAATGAAAAAATAAAAATAAATTTATTGTTGTTATTCTTGAGGCATGGATTTCATGCTCAAGTGAGATTTATTTTTTAGTTCAAGGACCCATTGAGTGCTTCTAGGGCTTGTCATTGAGTCTACAAGTCAATTGAGTCATTGTCATGTATGAAAGACCCTTTTGGGCATGTTACATATTGTAAAGAAAAAATATTTGAGTCAAAAGACGCTCCAAGACATCGTTATGGTGCAAAGATCAAGTCCCCTAAAGATAGCAATTCATACCCCTCAAAAGCCTATAAATAAGAAGGAACTCAACCTCATTTGGACACACACTCAAGCAAGTTCAATCTCCTCAAGATAGAAGCTAGAAAAGGACGAAGAAGAAGAAAAAGAATAGGATCAAAGTTTTGGGCCTCTCTCTCTTTCTCTTGTTAGGGTTTCTACAATTACTGGGCAAGACGAAATTCTGACGCTGCATCGAATTTGTGAAGTTGAATCGAAGTTGTGAAAGGTCGAAATTGTAAATCTGTTGGAGAGGTCAAAGTTGCAGCCCAATTTGTTGGTCGAAGTTGCAAAAGAATTTGCTAGGCAAGAGAATTTGCTGGAGGTCGAAATTGCAATAGTTGCTAAGGAACTTCTAGAAGGAAAGCTCGTCAAGGGACTTGGTCGTGGAGGATCTTGGTCAAGGGTCATAGGGCTTGGAATTCGTCAATTGAAGATTCTATAAGAAGAGAAGAATTCTTGTGGGTTTTCCTCTCAAGTGGAGAGGTTTTGGCCCTGGTTGATCGCCTATATCTTGTGTCCTTTTGTCTCACTGTTCTTTATGGTTTGGTAGTTGTTTGATGAAAAGAACACAATAATAATTAAGGTGAAAAATAATCTAATCAAAATAAGCAAAAATACATCACAAGTAGTTACCAAAGTAAAAGAAATCACATAATCTAGCTGCCCCTAGATTTCTCAACAATTTGGAGGTTGATTACAGTTATTTAACGATATTTTGACTATGATTTGACCTCATTCTTGGCTAACACATGGAGCACCCTAGGTTATTTGATTACTCTTCACACCTTGACATATTTATTATGCAATTTGAGGCTTGATTGAGTGGAGAACTCACCTTTGTTGCAAACATGACGAGGCATTTTGATTATTATATTAACAATTGCTTGATTTGATGGAGTCATCCCCTTTTCCATGGTGATTAGTTAGACTTTTGCTTGTGGATTCATGATGTGGTTGATTAGTGGACTCCTCAAACTAGGCATATAACTATTGGTCCGTGTTTAAAGGGGTGGTTACACCCAGGGGACCTCACCCTTGACCATTATTATTTTATTTTGATGGAACTACCACCTTGGATAGGCCACACATGCCACATATGAGAGCTTTCACTTGGTCTTTGCACACACTTTTCAACTTATTGATAGTATGTCCACCTTGGGGATTTCATCCACCATTTCAAGTAGGTTGTTCACACATATTTTGAGGGGTTAGTTGGTACATCAATTTGCATTAGATAATTTCTTGGAAGAAAACTTTTCTCCTACATTGGATAGGCACCCAACCAGCAGCCTTACATTTGCTCAATATATGATGATATGCCACATTCCTCTGCCATTTGCACCAATCAGAGACCTCTCACCATCCAACACTCCTCTTGAAGGAAGGCAAGTCACCATTCGATAGGTACTTTAACCATTTTGCAATCATGTGCTTTTACTTAATGTTTTGGGTATTCTAAAATGGATAAAGGGGTGATTTGGATAATTGACTGATCTTGATTGTAAACTTGTTCTCTCATCTTACCAAGGAGGTTAGTTTTTTACCCTAGTCCAGTGACCTCCTTTGAGGCCTTAGGGTTACAAGAGGGGACTACTGGGGAAACTTGGATTGAAGTAGCATGTCCATAACCACTACATACTTCCCACTTTTCACCATTCCCCTGCTCTCATGTCCATCCTTCAAGTTTGTTGTCATTAGTTCATTAAGATTGGCACCCTCATCCTTGAGTTTGGGATGCAAAATTTTGCCCTAGTGCTTGATGCAACTACAAGAAAGGTATTGCATAGAATGGCCAGAGTGAAAGAAAAGGAAAATCTAATATGCAAAAGATGGTCGAGACATTAATTAGCGTGTGGGCAAAAGCCTAGCATGAGCTCTACCCCCCTCATTAGCCATCACTCGGTTCCTGAAAAGTAAATTGAGGAAAGGGGTACCAAGCACTTTGGTACCTACTTGGGCAAGTGAAAGTTGAAGCTACCCTGGGGAGACCAGCCATTAAAATGTAAGCATTTTGGTAATTACTTGGGCAAGTGAAAGTTGAAGCTACCCCTGGGAGACCAACCACTAAATGTAAGAACTTTTTTATGCAGGCAAAACTACCTTTAAGGGACTACTAACTGAATGTAAGCACTTTGGTGCCAAGCGTGAGGGAAAAACAACCCGTGAGAGACCAACCTCTGAATATAAGCACTTTGGCACCTACATGTGTAGACAAAACTATCCTCGAGAAAAAAACATTAAATGTAAGCACTTTAGCGCCAACTTGTGCGAACAAAACTATCCTTCAAGGGCAGAGGACAAAATGCAAGCACTATGGAGCTAACTTGTGTGAATGAAACTACCCTTGAGGAACCAACCACTATTGGAATCGCTTTGGTGCCAACTTGCATGGTTGAAACCACCCTTGAGAAATAAACCATTGAATGTAAGCACTTTGGGGACTATTTCAGCAAGCGAAACTATCCTTGAGGGACAGACCACTGAATGTAAGCACTTTGGTGGCAATTTGTGCAGTTAAAGCTACCCTGAAGGGTGAGCACTGAGAACACTGAATGTAAGCACTTTAGCCTCTATTTGTGTCAGCAAAACTGCCCTTGAGGGACAGACCACTGAATGTAAGCACTTTGGCATCTATTTGTGCAGTTGACACTACCCTTGAGGGGCAAACCACTAAATGTAAACACTTTGGTGCCTACTTGTGCATGTGAAACTACCCTTGAGAGACAGACCACTGAGTGTAAGTTCTTTAGCACCTACCTGTGCTGGCAAAACCACCCTTCAGGGACAGACCACTGAATGTAAGCACTTTGGCACCTACTTGTGCTGGCAAAACCACACTCAGGGAAGGACCACTGAATTGGCACCTACTTGTCATGGCAAAACTGAGGTACAGGCCGCTGAATGTAAACACTTCTGTGCAAACTTGTGCAGGTGAAACTACCCTTGAGGGACAGCCCATTGAATTTAAGCGGTGTTGTCCAAACTTATTCGGTCCAAACTATCCTTGAGGGATAAACCACCGAATGTAAGCACTTTGGTGCCTAAGTGTGCAGGCAAAACTAGCCTTGAGGGACAGACCACTGAATGCAAGCACTTTTGCAACTATTTGTGCAGGCGAAACTACCCTTGAGGGACAGACCCCTAAAAGCTGTGTGTGGAACTACCCTTGAGGGACAGACCCCTAAAAGCTGTGTGTGAAACTACCCTTGAGTAACCAGCCACTGAGTATAAACACTTTGGCAAAGCTGCCATGACAGGTTTAAGCTTCTGTCAAAATCACACAGGGATTGCAGCTGGACTCTAACTGCTTATTTTTTTGGCTGCAGGGGGATTGAAGCTTAGTCGGTGGCCTGACATGCTACATGTCCTCACAATTTAACCACGACCCCACTGAAATAGATTAGATAAATATCTTTTTTAGTTTTTCAGAGTAATAGGTATGCGGGATCTGTGTTTGGCGTGCAAATAAAAATTAAAAAACGAAATATGATTCTGGTGTGGTTACCTACTGTAAAGAATTATAATCCCAGTAAAGGCTTTACGAATTTATTTACCTTGTTGGCCATAGACTAAAGAGGGAATGGCTTCTTTAGCCATTCCCTCTTTAGCAGGTGCCGCAACTTCATCTGTCAGCACATCCTCGGCTTTTTCTATCAGAAGATCCTCCTTCCTGAAGCCCGTTCCTCCAGTGACTGTGTTCGAATCCTGTAGTCTGCTTCCTGGAGAATACTGTCCTCGGATCCTCTGCTGATGCCAAATATACGAGGAATCTACATGCTGGCCTCTGCTTAACCTCTTGCCCACACTTCCTAAGTGGGATACCGAAGAAGAAAGTGACATAAATCCTGCCTTCGAGTTTTTAGGTACCTGAGAAGAAACACAGAAGCACCCGGGATTGCATGCCACGATTGCCATGAGAGCTTCCATGGCTGAGAAAATAAAGGTATATAAATGCCTGCTGGTTGGATTTTATGAAGGGCACCCTGACAAGATCTATTAATGGAGTAGTACCAGGGAAATTCTCTACGTATTAAAATGCAGAAACAGAGAAAGGGGACAAAAGATTGCAGAGGTAAAATGAATGATAAAGACAGAGGTGAAAGGCAGATTGCCTCAGCCTGCCACCTTCATGGTTCTTCTGCCAAGTAGTTATATTTATATATCTTCAAAGACGTGGAGATGTAGAAATGTAATATGATTTCCGTGAATTTTTTCTATTAATTATGGTTGCCCGTCCTCCCCACCACGAAATCCACTGGCAGCGGTGGGGATGATCCGTGCATATAATTGGGATCTTGAATATCGCGATTTTTCTATAAAACTGTAGAACTTTTCCTTAGCCTTTTTTGGAAGAATATACGATGACGAAAAGTTGGGTGAATTCATAGATATTATCGTCGCTTGGTTCGGGTTGGAGAGACGCTGGTTTACAGCAGAGTTCGTGGGATAAAAGGAGTTGAATCTACTCACGTTCGGTATTTTCTTTGTTGGTATAGTATGGACTTTTTATCTGTTATTGTCAATATCATATTATCTCAAGCTTGTAATTGCATAAACGACATTTATCTCTGACTTCATTGCCACCATAGCCTCCCGTTTATTCTATTTTTTTGGTTTTTAAGGTTTTAAATTTGAATGGGGTTAAATTGTAATGATTATACAAATTACTGGTTTTTAAGGTTTTAAATTTGAATGGGGTTAAATTGTAATGATTATACAAATTACGGTAAATATCAACCAGCATGCATTCATTATAAACATCAAAAATACTTATTATCTAATCAAACTATTTATTACCTATTCAATAATTAATCTCGAAATATTTATTTTTTTAATTAAAATAAATATTATAATTAAAAATATATATTTTTTAAATATTTTATTAACTATAAAAAAAATATTTATGTTTTTTCAAAGGTGGTTCCCGCATAATAGGTGGCAGATCAACTCGAAGGGATTTATGTGTCACCAATTAACTCGAAGGGATCAAGAAGTTATCTGGTGGTTCAAGCATAATAGGTCGCAAATCAACTTGAAGGGATCTATTTGTCACCAATTAACTCGAAGGGATCAGGGATCTATCTGTGGCAGATCAACTCAAAGGGATCTATTTATCACCTATTAACTCGAAGGGATCAGGGATCTATTTATCACCTATTAACTCGAAGGGATCAGGGATCTATTTGTCACCGATTAACTCGAAGGGATCAGAGATCTATCATGTCACCGATTAACTCGAAGGGATCAGAGATCTATCAGTGAGGGATCTATCTGTGGTAGATCAACTCGAAGGGATCTGTTTGTCATCGATTAACTCGAAGGGATCAGGGATCTATCTATCACCGATCAACTCGAAGGGATCTATCTAACCCCAAGGGCATCGAAGAGCTTTGACCCTCTGACCTCCCAACTCACGAGGTACTTAGTGATAGGAACTCGACCAACTCAACTAACCCTTGGGGCTAATATTTAAGTTATACATATAGAGAAATATATAATTACCTTTGTGATAAATTTCAATTTCCTATTTTAAATATTATTAAAAATATTGTGTAAATATTTGATAAAACTTAAATCCCAACCATTCACTTAATAATCAAATTAAAATGCTAAAACCTCTATTTTAAAATAAA
>APFE030519732.1:164899-179015 GCA_000404065.3 Pinus taeda
ATATATATTGTTAATAGGTGGGTATGAGAATAAATGAAATAAAATGAAATGATATTTTAAGGTCCACTAGGCTAAAAATAGTTTATGAGACCATTAGTTCCTTGTTTTTCGCTTTGTGCAATTTAGTGTTGTTCTGATTCAAATTGATGATGAGCTAACCCAACCTTCCAACAATCCCCTCGCTAAAAAGACAATGCCAAGAAACTGATGCTAACATGTTCTCATAACTTTCTTTGATGTCTTTGAATACATCACATTCCAAAATGTAATGTTTTTCCGATTCCACAGCCTCAAACGTGCAAAATGTACACGCCCTTTCTTCCCAAGCTTCTTTAAGCCTTTTCCACAGTTATATTTCACACCAAAGTTGATGTGAGTTAGTCCTTAATTGAGCAATAAGAAGCTTTGTCCTCCGCAGAATGCAAGCTCCAATAAACTGTTTTTGTTGTAAATCACACATAAGGTATGTAATATTTTTCTTTCTATACAACTTTGTTCCCCATATCTTTTTACGAAACTTCTCCATAACAAAATCTTTTAATTTTAAGAAATACCTTCAATATATCTCTCACAAATTATCAAAAATATGAAAATAATAAGAGAGTTGGTGAAAAACCGTTGGAATCTCGTTAGATAAATTTTTTATGTAGATGTACGATTATCGGTCTGCGTGTCTCCACAGGATTAGAAACCGATGGAATCTCGTTAGATAATTTTTTTATATAGATGTACGATCATCGCTCTGCCTGTCGCCAAAAGAACTTTTATTGATTAGAAAATTTGTATATAATAATGTGTCATGTCATATGCATATGCTTTATAAAAGCTTGCATTTACATTATTAATGTTGACTTAGGTTATAAAGCTATCGATTTAATGTATTGACAGGTATAGTCTATTCTTCTTAATATTATATTAAATTCAATAGCAACTTTCATGTATGATTTTAAAGTATGTATTCATCCTTATATAAGGAAACAAGTTTATATTTTAGGATCTAAAGGTATGAGATAAAATGGAGGCTTACTTTTTTTATTATAGATTATTAATGAATTATTTGAAGGGGCCGAGTTTTATCAATACATAATGATGAAACTATACATTAAACTCTCATTAAACTATACATTAAACTATATATTAAACTATATATTTTCCAAAACTATACATTAAACTCTGATAGACTATTCTTGAAGGTGTTTCTCTTCGGGAGGACTAGATAGCTAACATAGTTTTGATTTTAGGGTTGGTTTGTTTTTTGTATGAGCCTGGTTTTTTGTTTTTTGTCTGGTCTCCTTATTGGACTAGTAGGCTAAATGCTTCAAGCATGTAATGAATGTAAATGTTTAAATCTCAATAAAAAGTTGTGATTTTTCTACCTAAAAAAACAAATATCTTTCCACTTATTATTACCCATGACTACCTTTAGCAGGAACTCTTAATAATCAATTTACATCAATTTGTATGTTTTTATATTAATCTCTTTACTCTCAACCAATGATGAAAATTATTGTCCAAGGATACAAGAATATGCAATGTTAATGTTGGATAAGAATACTTGTACCTTTCATGAACCAACATTGACTTTTAGATTATTTTGTAGGGTTATTTGTATTAATCTCACTAACACACATATAATTCTTATTTAAATGTAACCCAAAACTTTAACATGGGGAAAAACATATCTTAAAATGCCATAGTTTCTCTGTAACGCTTATTTACTTATTCATCCAGCAGCTAGCTATGTAATTTTTCAAGAAGGGCAGTCAACCTCATAGGTTACATGGAGCCACCTACTCCAAGCTTTGCAATTAAGATCAACATTGCTTATTATATCCCCATTCCTCTTCCTCACAAGTTTGCTTCTTCTTCCACTTGATAAGTTATTATTGATCACTCCTCTACTACATAATTATCTTTTATTATTTAACATTGTACAAACTTACCAAAGCTCATCTTCAATATTCAACATGGCAAATATCATGTCCTAAACCTTCTTGGATATCTTTTGAGTTATTAATATCAATGATTGGTTCCCATAGAGGCAAATTAATGTCTTTGTCATACCTAAGATACTACAAGTGGTATAACTTTTGCAAATATTGGACAAAAACAAGCATGAACCTTGTGATTTAACAAAATTCATCAGTCAATCAGTAGGAAAATACCTCACCTTCTTCATTCTACAACTAGTTCTTTGATAAATTAATTTATTATAGCTTTTATAAGGATAGGAATAAGTACCAAATTTTAGGGTTTGCAACATTTTCTATGGGTTCAATTTTTTTCTATGCCTTTTTTGTGTTACAAGGCATAGAGCACCAAAAAACGGAGCCACTAGGTTGGAAATATCTATTTCATCCACCATCACAACTTCTCAACCATTGCATCAATACAAGCACATAAACTACTAAAGATAATTTGGAAGTGATGGCTATAAGTTTCTAATACATAACTAGTTGTAATTAATGATTATATTATAAATATTAGATAACACTCACATAATTAACTAAAAACACAAATAGAGTCAATTACCAACTATATGGTTTTATGGACTAAAACCATATTTGTGGGATTTGGTTCGATATCTTGGTGAATGTTGTACATAATAATAAGGAATGCCACTCTCTCCTCCTTCTCATCCTCTTCTCGACCATGCCCTTCATGATGGAAATGGGGACAATGTTGATTAAGCGGTGATCCTCCTATGAATCAAAATCAATGGATGAATAATATGATGAATATTGATTAAGCATTAGTTATATGTATTGGCATCAACATTGTGGAGGCATTCTTTGCAATTCCTTGCAACATGTTTCTAATGGCTCCTTTATCAACCTTTTATTGCTCAATGACGTCTTATTTCTTTCTAAAGAGTTAAAGTGGTTGCCTATATTGCAAATGGAAATTAACCACGTGAATTGAATAAACACACCAAATGGTTCTTAAATAACAATTGATGTTGACTTGTTGAATGATAGCTCATTATAAATCTAATTTGATTTTCAACAAATACATACTAACCAAGTTATTAGATGGTTTCTTTGTCATGGAAACATGGGATTACAAACAACACAACACCAAAATATGATCCCCATCCAGGATAGTTATAAAAGACTAAGGAAAGCTAAGAGGATTGGTTGAACACAAACCCAAGTATCATTTTGAGCTACAAATAAGGAGTGTTTATATGCTCCTGGTTGGGTTTTGTTGTATATCATTTTTTGGTAGATTTCATCATAAGAAGCTCACGCCAGGTTTGATTGAGGAAATGTTATGTGAGTATTGTTGCTTCAAGAGACCAAAGTAGAATTTTAGATATATCTCATGCATAGAGAGAAGATGTACCTATCTAGGCATCTTCAAAGGGATTGGGACATTATATCTAACTACCCAGAAGCATGAAAAATGTGTTTCTTGCAAGCAAAGAGATGAAGATGGGCACTCATACAAGCACTCATGTGGATGCCCAATTGGCAATTTGGAAGCCCACTCTATTACATTAAGAAAATAATTATATATATTAATACAATGAGTTTTTTTCCAAGATAGGAAAACTATCTTGGACACACAATCCTTAAGTTGAGAAAATATCTCAACCGCACACCAAACTAGAAAACTAACTAGTTAGAGAAAATTTCTCAAACCAGGTAGGTTTTAACAACCTCTTACAAAGTAGTAACAAACTGTCTACGTAGAGAAAAAAACTTGTAACACCTCGTCCCACATTTACCCATTTTTACAAGCTCTCCAAGGTAAACATGAGCTAAGTGTCACTATGATATGACTCAACCTCCAAGCTCCAATTGTGAAAGTGGGGCCTACTAACTAGAAACCTACGGTCATTCCTCAGGGACCACAGATCACCCAAGTGTCTGACTGATCCAGGTGGATATTGGAGGTCACCCGCCTATTCCACCTATACCACCAGTCGGCTTCATCTGTTTCCTTTTTTATTGCATCATTTACTATTTTTAGCATTTTTTTGGGTCCTATAATTTCGAAGCAGTTTTCACCCCCTAAATGGTGTTTTTTTAGGTCCGCAACAAGCTCATAGCCTAAGGCAAGGGCCTACTGCAAATCCTATAGTACATGGAGAGATATTTCCAACAAGGTATCGTACGTGCCAAATAGAGATAATATAACCAAGTTACGACCCCGAGAAGTTGGCTGCCCAACTGATTCCAACGAGGCCCACAAACTCTTGGTGTTCCATCTCTTGGGATTAGGGTTTTGGTTGTTTAGGATTTTTGCTTGTTGTTCAATAATAAATAGGCCCTTGAGCCTCCTCATAACATAGTTCAGAGGGATGTAGCCACAACATTTCTTCTTAGAGATAAGCTACCATCGCCCGACCTAGTTTATTTCCATTCTTTTTGTAAGCATATTTCAATATTTGATATTAATGAAATGAAGTGTTATTTCTGTTGCATCTTTATATTTATGGTTATTTTTTTAATTTGTTGTTTTCATGTTTAAGTTCGGACCAGTGGTATCAAAGTAGTCTTCTTTTTCTCTATTTTTCTTTGCATGTCCCCAACGAGGTTGGGATATAAGGAGTTACTGCTCGAACTGGTTGAACCTTTGCAAGACCAGCCTCGCAAATCCTGATGGCCTCCCATGGCAGAAGAGAAGAAAGATGAGGGGGCAGGGGATCCTTTCAAAATCTTGCTCGAAGAAGCCCTCAAGCGACAGAGGAACGCGATGATGGAAAACTTTGCCTAGATCCTTTAGCGGCTACCCAAAGGCGACACATCTTCTTCCAATAGCCACTTTGGAAGCGCCACACCCTTTAAGGGCCAAGTTAAATTTGACATCCCATATTTGAAGGTAAAATAGATGTGAACGTCGTAGATAAATGGTTAAATCTGCTAGAAGGATATTTTTTTGTTCGTGATTTTTCCGACCGGGAAGATATTACTTTTGCACTTCTCAAACCTGCCCCCTACGTCAAGGACTGTTGGGAAACTTACTGCGAGAAGAAGGATGAAAGTACACCCTCATTATTTTCAGCCGCACCCACTTGGAATTCATTCCAGGATGCCATTAAGGAGCAGTACTACCCTATTGGGAGCTATGAGGATAAATACATAAAGTGGACCACGTTGTGGCAGGGAAGGGACCAAGACGTGTCAGAGTTTACCAATGTTTTTCATACCCTTCACATGAAGTTGGGTATAAAGGATTCGAAGCGACATTTGGTACTCAAGTACCGTGATTTTCTACACAAGTACATCTAGGACGAGATGGAGTTCCCATACATCTCCTCGCTCAGCACAACGTATTGATACGCTATCAAGATTAAGCAAAGGTTTAAACAAAAGAAGTGAGAATTTGGATCTACAAATCTGAAAGAAGGGTAAGGTGCCCCCAAACTGTAGAGCAAAGAACAAAGCTAAGGCAGGGTGACCTAGGACAACCCGTCGACGCCGCAAGCAAAGAACAACACCAGAAGACAAAGAAGGACATAGGAAAATGGTGTGAGTTCCATAAGAGCTCCACTCACAACACAAGTGAGTGTTACGCTAAGTAGTCATTAGTGGTCGAGCTGAAGGCTTTTGAATCAGACGCATGTTCCGACTCTAAGTTAGAACCTGATAAGGGGAATGACAAAGGGAAGTAAATCATTGACGTGGAGCCACTGTGGCCACCACCAAGATCCAGAAGAATGAGTGTGAAGATCTAGAGGAGGGGAAACACCTCTATCACTTACATATGTGGGTGAAGGGTTCTCCATTGTAGTTCATTATCGATAGCAGGAGCCAAAAGAACCTCATTTCAGTAGAAGTCATGAAGCGGTTGGGCCTACCGACTACAACACATCCGTAGTCATATACCATTAGATGGCTTCACCAAGGACGAGATCTTCACGTCAGCCAATAGCGTCACCTTCCCTATAGCATCAAGCCCTTCATGAATGAGATATTGTGTGACTTTTATCCTCTTGAATTTTGTGATGTATTATTAGGACAACCATACTTGTGGAAGCGGCATGTTATATATGAATCTAGACCTCACTCTATGATTATTACTTTGGGCAATAAGTTGTACAGGATACCGAAAGTAGCCCCTCCTACTACCATCTCTTTGATCTCAGCAAAGCAATGTAGTAAGATCATTTCACAAACTAGGAAATTTGTTTTTCTTATGATTTTCCCTCAAGGAAAGAAGAATATTGTGGCCACGACTTCCAGACATGGCTTTTGTGCACAATAGTAGTGGATGGACAAGGTCGTGGAGGAGTACAAGGACATTTTCAACTCACCTACGGGGGTACCTACGCACTGTCAGGTCAAGCACTCCATTGATTTGACCTCAGTTGTGACGTTACCCAATGGACCAATCTATCAATGCTCTGTTCTGGAGAACGATGATATCAAGAGGCAGATTCAAAAGTTGTGGCAGAAAGGGCACTTTAGGTTAAACTCATCACCCTGTTGGAGCCCGATTGTATTGGTACATAAGAAGAATGAGACCTGAAGACTCTATATTGACTATCGGGCGATGAACAAGATCACTATCTAGAATAGGTACTCAATCCCATGGATTGATGACCTTCTAGACCAGCTCAAGGGGGCCAAATATTTCAGTAAGATTGACTTGAAGTCTAATTATCACCAAGTGCCTATCAAACCCTCTGATGCATGGAAGATTGCCTCAAATCTAAGGAGGGCCTTTTTGAATGGTTGGTCATGCCTTTTGGGTTCAGGAATTCTCTTGCAACCTTCATGAGGTTGATGGAAGACATCTTGCGACCCTTCACCAATGCATTCGTGGTAGTGTATTTAGATGACATCTTGATCTTTAGCCAAAGTGGGGAAGTGCACCTCCACCATATTCGACGTGTCCTCCAAACCTTGCGACAACACAAGTTGTGGGTCAATTTGGAGAAATGCACTTTTGGCATGACCCAGATTAAATATTTGTGGTACATCATTGATGAGAAGGGTGTGAATGTGCACCCAGCCAAGATACAAGTCATTCGGGATTGGCAAGCCCCAACCACTCTAATAGAGCTCCGCAACTTTCCCGGTCTTGCCAATTTATACTACAGGTTCATGTTGGGGTTCACTCATATCACTTGGCCTTCAAGTCAAGTGACAAAGGGTGGAGCGAAAGAAAAGTTCTTTTAGTTTGAAACCCAACAAAATGTGTTTGCCGAGTTGAAGCAGCACCTATGCTCTACACCAGTGCTCACATTACCAAACCTACAACAACCATTTGAGATTGAGATAGATGCCTCCGACTATGTTATTGATGTAGTTCTTACTCAACAGCGGCATCCAGTGGCTTACCACAGTGAGACACTTTCAGAAACAGACCTAAAATATCCCACCTATGACAAATAAATGTATTCCATTTTGCAGGCTTGCCATCAATGGAAACATTACATTATGGGGAAGGAAACGATCATCCACACAAACCACCAACCCCTGCAATTCATACAGACACAATGGAATTTGCAGAATGATAGCCATGAGAAATGGTCCACATACCTGCAACAGTTCCATTTGAACATTAAGTACAAGAAGAGAAACACCAATAATGTTGCAGATTGCCTCAGTCGACCACCAGTCATGGCGCTAATCACTGTGCTCGACTCTTGTGGGAATGAGACTTCAGGATGGCCACATCTTTACAAGAGCAATCTAGAATTTGGCAACACATACCAGACACCCCTGGAAAGTAAGCAAGTTCCAAATTTTCACCTCCAGGATGCATTGTTATGCCACTTGGGACACATTTGTGTTCCTTTAAGCAAGCGTGCCAAGATGATTTGGGAAGCGCACTACAGTCGGGTCACTGGACATTTCAAAGTAGAGAAAATAGTGGTAGCACTACATAAGTATTTTTATTCACCAAACCTTCATCGAGATATTGAGAAGTACATTAAATATTTCATTGTCTACGCCATTTCCAAACCAACCTTCAAGAAGCAAGGCCTGTATACTCCTCTTCCTACTGCTAGTCAACTTTGGGAATCCATCTCCATGGATTACATGTCGGACCTTCCTTCTACTAAGCATGACAACGACTGTGTTTTCTTGGTCGTCGATGGATTCTCTAATATGGCCATTATGGTGGTCTGCAAGAAGAGTATCATAACAGAAGCCACTGCTAATCTCTTCTTTGAGCGGGTGTGGGTACACTTTGGGATCCCACAATCCATTATCTGAGATCATGATAGCATATTCGTAAGTGCATTTTGGTCAAGTCTCTTGTCGATGATGGATGCCAAACTTACTAAGTCCACAACTTTCCACCGCCAAATTGATGGCCAAACAAAGGTCATCAACAGGGTGATCGTACACATTCTGCGCATGTACAACTCAAAGCATCCACGCACATGGGATGAAAGCCTCCCCTATTTCTAGCACAACTACAACAGAGCTCTCCATATCTCAACGGGCCACATCCCATTTTAGGTAGGGCTGGGATTTCAACAATTATGTCACATTGATGTGGCCATACCATTTGTAGCTACGCAGGTAGATTTATCTCATGTCCAGTCCGAATCCAACAGGGCTAACAACTTCATTAAGCACATTCAACACATCTGCTAGTAGGTCCATGATATATTGGACAGAGCCAATGCTAAGTACAAGCAGCGCCATGATCAACATCAGGTGTCGCACTAGTTCCAAGTGGGTGACAAAGTTTGGCTACATTTGCAGAAGGAGTGCCTCGTTGGACCCCATTACAAGCTTCGCCCACCCCGATATGGGCCATACACCATCACCAAGGATGTAGGGTACAATGCCTTCGAGCTCAACAATCACCATTCCTTGGTCTGCACCCAATGTTCATTGTAGACTACATTCAACCATACTTTCCACTATTATTGGACACACATGACATTGTAGAACAACTCACACCAATAGAGCTAAACCTAGACTGCATGGAACAAGCCACAACTGATCAGATCATGGACACATAGATCAAGAACACTTGCCAACAGAGGATCCAAATATATCGAGTTATCAAAGTAGGCCAACTCCTTCACTAAGGCAAGTGGTTCACCAACGACCCAGTTTAGCAAAAAATTTCCTCACCTCATGGAGGCTCTACACTCAATGGGGACCATTGCTTCCTAAGGAGGGAGGACTGATCCAATTGGATATTGGTGGCTACTCACCTATTCCACCTAGACCACTAGTCGGTTTCATATGTTTCCTTGTTTATTGTAACATTTACTATTTTTAGTAGTTTTTTGGGTCCTAAACTTCTGGAGCAGTTGTGACCCCCTAAACGATGTTTTTTTTTAGATTCCCAACCATAAATCTTGTAGTACTTAGAGAGATATTTCCAACAAGGTATCATATGCGCCAAATGGAACATATTTCAAAGGCATGTAGCCGCCACATCTCTTCTCGGAGATAAGCTACCATTGCCTGAGCTAGTTTGTTTCCATTCTTTTTGTAAGCATGTTTCAGTATTTGATATTAATGAAATGAAGTGTTATTTATGCCGCATCTCTGTATTTATGTTTATTTCTGTAATTTGTTACATTCCTGTTTAAGTTTAGATCATTGAAAACCACCTGTTGAGACCAATTCCTAAGTTAGAACTCATTTTTACAAGCTTGACACCCCAAACACACCCATAACACATCATGCATGCAGTTATGAACCCCCAACCACATCCATAAGCCTTCCTGCATGTGGTTATGACCAACATATTCTAGTTCTGAGCACACTGTCACGAGATCGGTGCCACTTTTTTAGGGCTGACCTATAGGCCACTACCCATAACCGCTCAAAACTTTCCAAAATCAAGTTTAAGATGATGACAAGTATAAACAATTAATATTAGGACTAGACCTTGCCCAAAACATGCCTAATACATGATAGAAATTTCGTCCAACATATGGTAAACGTAGAAGCTGCAGGTCATGAATGCATATTTAATCATAAACATATGAACTTCATCAGAGAATTATCAAGAAGGTCCAATGCCCTCTCAGGGTAGCTGCAACAACACTTGTTAGCCTATACATCCATCAATCATTCATAAAATCACGAATAGGATCCATAGATAGAGAACATTATAGAACCATGCATATAACCAGCATATAACCATAATCAAAACCATGAAAAACAAGTCATAAGATCAACATAATAACTAGTACATGTTCTCATTAATCACAATAAAAAAATAACTCATATTAACATATGCAAATGCCAACCAAGTGAGGGACTTCCATGTACCACCCGACCATAGATTGGGCTGAACCAAATCTATCTTTCAACCAATCACCCCAGCACCATATTCCAAACATGAATGTGAGATCATATGGGTTAATCCAAAATAGAACCAACCAGGGCTTCCAGACGCAAAACCACCTCAACCCTCAACCACAGTGATTCACCTAACTAATCTAGAAATCATTAATACCAAAACAAGCTTGGATGCCTCTGACTGTGAAATTTTCAATCTATCACAACAACTGGAATTATTTTTCTAATTGTTAATTTATTTAACAATTTATTTGTTGTCTGCTACGATAAATATCAAATAACTCACACTGTGATTTTCACAAGTAAAATTGCGGAAGAAAATAGCGTTGGAAACTGAGAAAATTTAACACACACACATAAATTTTACACAGTTTTTTGGATAAATTTCCCCGGAAAAACCCAACTTGGGAAAACCGGTGCAACAACTGAGGGTTTTATTATTATGCAATAGTAAAATTATGAGTACAAACTGGATGCACAAACTGACAATCCATTACAGGAGAAACTAGCCACAAAAATTAGTGAGACAAAATTTGTCTCATCCGACACTGATCCAACTCTGAAACTAGCTCTGAATGGGCTCCATGAAACCCCTACATCATCCTCTACATCAAACCTGTGCAAGCGCTAGAACGCTCTGCCTGGAACTGCAATTGATCAAGTCATATGCCCAACCCAGCCTTTGAAAATGACTTATTGGTGCCTTTTGAAAATCTTCCCAGCCTCCAAGGACTGAATCGGCCCTATGTTTGGCCAAATCGAACTCTACCTCTAAATATTTTGTGTTGCCTTTGCTTAGCCTCACTGAGAAAACTCAAACCTCCTATAGCTAACTCTCTGGATGTGGAAAAATTTCCTCTGGACGCATTGTCCCTGCCCCTGCCCCTCACCGTCTTTGCTTCCTTCTCTGGCTTTTTGGCAATTGTTGCTGCTCTCTAGAAATCGAACTGCCCAAGGAAATCGAACCCCTCAAGTGCATTCTCCAAGTGCCCATCAATCTCTTACTATAATCCTTTATTGGGACTCCAACGTGAAAGATTAAATCTTAATCAAGGGCTAGGATCATCTCAAATTCGATCCCTATGAGTTTCTAGACTATTCTCACCTTGACTTAATTAACCATATTCCCTAAGTTTAGACTTAGGAAATAATAAAAAATAGGTTAATAATATAATTAAGTCATCTCTAGGTAGAATTTCCAAAAACGATTTTTGGGTTTTGGAGAACTCATGCATTCTAGCATGTCCACCAAATTTCATGGCTAAAACACATCCTGCTACAAAAACTAACACTCCCTCTTAGCAAGGATTGTGTTCTAGTGCCACAACACCCTACCTCTGTAGCACCCTCTGTCATGCTAATGATGTCTAGCCACTATGACTACCTGCCACTACCCACCATGCACCATGCAATTCTAATGTTGCATCTGTGTTGTTGCTAACATTGTTATGTTGTTTCCAAGTCTACATCTTCATTGCAACTCCCTCTCATATGTTGTTGCTGCAACTATAACTATTACAACTGAGAAGCATCCAAAATACTGAATCATTTGTGTTCAGTATGATGCATTTGTCTCATGAGTCTTGAATTCTACTAGCCTCTGCACTATCACTGAAGAATCTGCATTGTTGCTAACTCTACATTGAGCCACCTGCTCTGTTTTCAACACTGCACCGCGCTCCTCAACTTATAAATGCTACTAGTTTTCAACTATCACTCTACTAATGACTACATCAACTACCGTTGATCCATCCTGCTACTGAATATTGTGGGCCCCCGTAGCCAGGTAATGTCCTATGAGGTGGATTCCTCAAACGACCATGCCCAATATTTATAGCTCTCTTAGACTACAACACCAAATCACCCACCTCAATCCTAGAGGTATATCTATGAACATGGCAAAATATCCCTCTAGCCTAGAGGAAAGCATGTATATTTCCACCGATGTTGCATCTTATTCCTGCTTCTCTTGCTTGTCCTTATTCCTGAGAGGACACTGCGTGTTGTAGTGACTGAACTCACCACACCTGAAGCACTTGACCTTTGACAAGTCCTTCTTCTTATTCTGCTCTCCTTGCCCTTGACTGGGACCCTTCAATTCTAGGGCCACATTCTCCTCCTCCTTCACACCCTTCGATCCACTACTAATATTTTCACTGATGGAGATCTTAAACAAAGGTCACATCCCCCCGTTGCAAATTGGCCCACATCCTTTCCCATCTAGGTAGCGTGTCTCTGCCTAATATACTTTGGACGAAGACTTGTCAATCCTCTGAGACACTGTTTAGTTCCAACCGTATAGCTCATATGGTTAAGGCGCTACCCCAACAACTGTAACTTGATCTCAAACAACCTGAATCCTAGTGAGGAAGGGATATATGCTACCCCCTTCTGCATCCTGATGCATCTCAAATTTTCGTCCAGGAACATCTTCTGTTACTCAAAAGTACCCTGATATCGCATAGAGAGAGTTACCCACATGTCCCTAACAGTTCCTTTGTCTGTTGCATGTGAGACTATATGATCTCATACTCCATCCAAGATCAACTGCTTCACCCTTGCCATCTCCTTCTTGTATTATTTGAGCTGATCCACATCATGAGGAACTAAAACGACATTATCTTTGTAGGATTTCAGGTCATATTCATCTAGAAGGAAGGATATCCTAGCCTTCTAGATGACATAGTTGGAAGCTCCATCCAACCTATCCTAATCTCTAATGCCTGTTGTGGCCATATCTGGATCTGATATGGAAACCCCCTCTTCCTCAACTTGGTTGTTTCTCTACTACTCACACTCCCTCCTGGAATGCACAATTATGCTAACTGCTACTGCTAATCTGTGATAGGGGAAATCAATTTCTTGGTTAGAAACCCTCTTAGATAAATCTTCCTCTATGTGTGCAATTTATCTTCCACCCAACACGGATTCTACTGCTGTAAAACCCTCTGCATCCATATGACACAAGAACAAACACACCATATGACACCATTATTTTTGGACTAATGTCATCAGAAAAACCCAATGCGAGAAAACCGGTGCAGCTATCTGAGGGTTTTCTTATTAAGAAATATCAGAGTACAATCTAGATGCCGAAACTGGCAGTGTTGGATTGTGTTATATTCTTTCCATGTAGTTAACAGGGGGTTTGAAGGGCACCGGTAACCCCACTTTATGGGGTCCAGGGCAGCGCCCTGGAAAATTTTGGTTTTGGACCCTATGTTAGGTTGGGTGGACCCACTTATGGTTTTGTGCATGATTTTCGCACATTTTTTTTGGACGCGATGGCTTTTGGTCCATGGTATTGGATGCTTTGGCATGTATAAATATGTATTGTAACATTGAAATGAACATAATGAAAAATCAAGCTGGTAGTCTCGGTTTTGGGATCCAGGGGAAATCTCTGTGTATATGTGTTTTATGTGTAATGATCTCGCATTGTTTATTTTTTGTGCTTTATAATTCGTATGCAGGTAATTTCTGTACGGGGTTAAAACCTACATTTGGTATCAGAGTTGTTTTGGCTTCAATGGGACACCTTTGTTGCTGAGGGTTTTCGCTCAGGCCTATGGTAGACCCCGTTTAGTGCGAGATCTGCGAGATCAATTTTGGTGGTGAAAGAAGATGATGAGCAGTGGAAAGATAGAGATCGAGAAATTTAATGGTCAGAGTTTTGAGTTGTGGAAACTTAAGATGGAGGATCTGTTGGTGGATAAAGGCCAGTGGATCGCGATAGATCTGGGTACTAAACCAACATCAGTGTCCGATGAAGAATGGAAGAAGTTGGATCGGAAGGCAAAGAGCACAATATGATTGTGTGTCTCAGATTCAGTATTGCTGAATGTATCAGGGGAAGCTACGACGAAGGCTTTGTGGGACAA